>JANAVB010017596.1:11633768-11826321 GCA_029216955.1 Iris pallida | reverse complement strand
ACACGCGCACGGACCCCGTGCACTGCCCTGCTGCCCGTGTCCTATATCTTACTGGACACGCCATCTCTTGACACCAAAATTTGTGTGGACACCATTAGGTGACTGACACAAGGCCAATAAATTTTGTGGGACCTTATTGAGTGGTCAGGGAGAAATCACGCGCGCACCGATTCCTCACTATGCGCACGCGCGCGTCATTGCCTCATTGATACGCACCTGTGGTTCAGACACGACACGTCCCCGA
This sequence comes from Iris pallida, assembly GCA_029216955.1. Lineage (NCBI taxonomy): Eukaryota > Viridiplantae > Streptophyta > Magnoliopsida > Asparagales > Iridaceae > Iris > Iris pallida. Next base: position 11,826,077 of record JANAVB010017596.1, on the reverse strand, counting down.
CCCAATTCAGGGTGATGGACCCCTAGACCTATCCTAGGCGAACACATAGGTAGGTCACGTGACACGTGGTGCACTGTGTCGTGTCCATGAATGGAGTGCACGCGTGCACGACACTGTCAAGTACACAGTTCAAGTGTTTGTGTTGTATTCTGTTTGGACACTTCGTGTCCAATTCCCTGGACACGAATGGTCCCTATGACATGTACACATGTACACTTCATGTTGGCACAATCAATTTGACAAATTATTGGGTTTTTGTTTGAAATTGGTTTTGAAGGTCGGGTTTAACTGGAAATACTGATACATATTAAGGCTCACTGTTTCATGAGATTGACATGCTAATTTTAATGTTTGTGCATGTATATATATATATATATATATGGGATGTATGCCTACATGTCTGTTATATATTCCTACTTGATGTAAGTTTATTTCCTCAATTGATTTTGAAATCTACATACTAAATTGGTTTTTATTTCCCTATTCTCTGATACATTGAAGGGTTCACTGTTATGTAATTTTCTGAGATTTTGATGATTTATTGGACTGTCTTGTTTGATTAAATTCGTTGTTTGGTTCACAAATTCACACTTGAAGTAAACTTACCTGTTAGGTTGATGGATAGTATCACGACCCGCACCCTAGAGTAAGGGCACGAGACGTGGGTACGTCCAGCCTACGCCACAGTGTCGGTGGTAGAACGCTGTCCTAGGTCACAACATCTAACAGATACAGGTAATAAACAGTTATACTCCCCGAATGGGGGTGACATAACAGAATATATCTCAATCACAGCTAAGGTAGAACAGGAATAAGATAGATAGATAAAAGATGATAATATCCAGAAAAGAAACATCACAGAGATACAACCAGAATTCTAAGTGTCTATAAATAAATACATGTCCAATCTCTGATAATCCAAATACAGTAATCCAAGTAAAGTAAAGACAATCCTAGTCTAAGGGAGTGTCATCTACTGCTAGTGGATCCTGCTGCTGGTCCAAGTCCAGGCACTCGTCTAGTGTAGCACCGTAGTAGGTAGGGCAGAACGCCTCAGCCTCGTCCTCTGTAATATTTCAACAGGTCCAGTCAGGACAGGAGTGAGCACAGTACATCTCAACAAATCATAGCAGGTCAGGATATATAATCATGCTAGAGAGTAAGATATAAGAGATTGAAGAATAATATGGTAAACAGGAAAGACTGTAAATAAATAGCTACAGTATAATAGAGAACTGATAGTGTCTAGTGATTCAGAGCACAAGATGGTTATGTAAACGGCACGATGTTATACACGAGTAATCTACAGAGGTTGTACACGAATAATCTACTGGATTGAATACATAACCACTTCTACTCCCCCGCCCCAATCAATACACAAGGATCTGGCTAAGTTATGTTATTGTACACGAAGGTCATGTGAATACATGATTATACACGATTTTACACGTTTCGTACACGAATGTCACAAATACAAGGAGTACACGATGTTCACGATAAAGTACACGAACACGAAATACTCGATATATCCGCTAAGCGGATAACATCGCCCAACAAGATCCATATAGTACTAATCCGTGTTTCCAACGTGTCAGCATCATGTAAAGTAATCTAAAGCAGGAAATATACTCCTAATGCAGGATATGAAATAATCAGAGAATGTACTCGCCTGTAACCGGTGAATCTGAGAGAATATAGACTGTCCGAGGAGTGGTATCTGTCTCCTATAGAACAGTACAAGTCACTATGAGTCTACAATGATAATAAGATGCAAATCAATGCATTCTACATGAATCTAGGTCAATCTAGACCAAAGTCAACTCTTTGTCAACTCTGGTCAACTCTGGTCAACCCTAGAAGTCAAACTAGGTCAACCAAGTCAAACCTAAGTCAAACTAGTCTATTCTAGGTCTAACAAGCCATTCTGGGTCCTAACAAGGCTAAACAGTCTATTCTAGACTCCACACTGACATACCATGCCATAGGCTAAAAGACTAGGCCATGGGCCAATAGGCTAAGCCAAGTCTAAGCATAACCATATTCATATCTAAACCATACACATATATACATATATACAATACACTATATCATATGGTATCACATACACTATATATATCTAATATATATATAAAAGCACACATTCATATATATATATAGGAATCCTAAATATATAACAAACTCAATTCATATATATATATATATATATATATATATATATATATATATATATATATATATATATACATATGAAAGAGAGAGGGAACATAAACATACTAGTGTATGTGTGTGTGTGTGTCATGAGAGAGAGTGAGATACATGAATGTGTGGGGGATGTGCAGGAAAACAGTGAGTGATATGTGGGAGAGTGATCATGGAGTGTAAAACAGTGAAGGCAACATTAATCTCAGAGTTTACATCTAGGAAGACCTCCTCTAATTCCAGTTTTACACACACTCAGAAATCAGTCAAACCCAAACTTCATTCAGATTTAAATACCATATATCATTTCAGATTTAAAATAGTTGAACATTTCCCCCTCACAAACTCAGATTAATACATTTAAACCATCTCAGTAAAACAGTCCCCCTGTATTAGGAATCACAGATTTTAATACTCAGATTTGAATCCCCCCAAAACTCCAAAACAGTAACAGTTAACCATAGAATTCTCAGTTTAAACATTACACAAAATTTCATAACTTAAATCTCAGAAATCGATTCACACACATAATGAAACAAACCCAATTTTAGATTTTAAAACAGTTAACTAACAGTTCAAAAACTCACCCATATAAACACATAACCCTATATCATTTCAGAGTTCAAAACAGTCCTCTAAGTAGGAATCCCAGATCAACAACTCAGATATCAATTTGAATCTCACAGTTCAAATAACTCAAGTATCACATAAAAACTATTAAAAACAGTCCTATAATTGATATCCCAGATTTATGAAGAACAACACATCCAATCAGTCCAATTTCCACATACTATTAGATATCACATAGGTGAACCTATTAGGCATTTAATATCATGTAATTAACTGTGTTAAATAGGTTTAAAAGATTGCTAAAACTCATTTTTGCAAAACTGGAAAAATCAGGAAAATGAACATGGTTTCAGAAATTTGGGGAAACGAGATTTAACAATCAAAATCAATTAAAAATAATAAAACAGTGGTTGGTAACCTATGTATGTGTTGCATACGTGTCACACAAGTGATTTGTATCCACAAAAGCGGACACAAACGTGTCCAACGAATTAGAATACAAAACAGTGTAAAACTGTGCAACACAGAAAAATAATTATCGTGCACGTGTTCCCCGAGTTCGTGTGCACGACACGACACGACACAACCCACATAGTTGTGTCCCAGTGTCGACCTAGACTAGGGCTAGGGTTAGGACACCCTGAATTGTATCCACATTGCGTGTACACGACACGACACACGCGTATCAGTGGCTAAAAACAACAGCCACTGTACAGCACAAAAACACGTGCACATGTTCGTGCGTGTCCGACACGACACGTGGGGCCCTGAAACTTGGGGAGCCCCGTATCAGTGTCGGCCCCCAGCTGTATGTCAAGTCCCACGTGTCGGGGTGGCGTGTCCGTGTCAAAAACGTGCCCGAGTGGCAGGGCACGCACAGTCCCCGCGCGCGCGTGTGCACGACCGTGTGTACACGTGCCCGACACGACTCGACACGACACAAAAACCCGACACAACTTCAGAAACGTGTAAGCAAGGTTAAATAATAATTTTCTATTCAAACAAATACTCAAAATTCATACGAAATGCCCATTGGGGCATTTCATCAAACACCTAATACCATTCACTGATACGTGTCCAGTTTGGACACGAAAGGACACAAAATTTTAGGGATTCCTATTCCTACAGTTAGGCTAGGTATAGGGCTTCCTAATGATGCAAAAATAACAGAATTCTATGGTGTGGATTTGAAATATACCTATGAGTATCAAAAGCTCCACAAGCTCCACAAAGAGGTGCTCCTCTTGATGGCCAAATACCTCCAATGAGCTCCAAAGCTGAGAACACTTGGTACCAACAGAAAGTAGAGAAAATTTAGGACTTAAAGCAATTTTTTTGGGTTAAAAAGGAATAAAAATAAATTTACTAGGATTTATGAAAGATAGAAAATACCTCTTTCTAAAACTTGGCAAGAAAACCTAATGGAGGCTAGCCCTAACTTTGAGGGGCATTAAATAGGATGGGAAGGGATCAATAGTGGCTGCTATGGGCTGATTAGGGTTAGGGTTGGTCCATGGTGTGGGCCTATGGGCTATTAAGCCTAAGTCATTAATCATGACTTATGAAGTCATAAGCCATATTAGTCAAATCAACTCCAAATCCCTCCAAAAAAGTTCCAATGACTTAACCCTCACTAAATTAGGTCAAACCAAGTTTACTTAATCTAACCAAGTGGTCTTAACCTAGGTTAGTCACTAGGTTAGTCTTCTAGTCAACACTAGTCAAAGTCAACTATAGGGTCAAAATCAATTCTACTAAAAATCACCAAAAATTACTAAAAATCATATTAATTATAATAAATCCAAATAATTAATAATAATTCCAAATAATTCACAAATTTTCAAAAAATGACCAAAATGACCAAAATATCCCCAAGCTAGAAAAGTGGTAGTGACAAATCTACCCTCCTTAAAATAATTTCGTCCTCGAAATTAAAGGCGAAACTAAACTGCTGAGAAGGATAGAAAAGTATACCTCAAGGTCCAAAAAGAGAGGGGTACCGCTCGCGCATCTCATCCTCCCGCTCCTAGGTCGACTCTCCTGGAGAATGATGCCTCCATGCGACGCGTACCAAGGGTATCACCTGGTTCCTCAATACCTTCTCTCGGCGATCCAGAATCTCCACAGGCTGCTCTGGATAACTGAGAGTAGGCCCAACCTCAATCTCCGAATGATCGAGCACATGGCTAGGGTCAGCCACGTACCGTCTCAACTGTGACACGTGGAATACGTTGTGAACTCCCACTAGTGCAAGTGGCAAGTCTAGCCTGTATGCCACATCACCAACTCTTCCGCTGATAACGAAAGGGCCGATGAAGCGTGGGCTAAGCTTCCCACCTCCACCAAAACGTATCGTACCACGAGTCGGAGATATCCGTAGAAAAACCATGTCTCCAACCTCAAACTCCAGCGGCCTCCGGTGGCTATCGACCCAGTGCCGATGTCTGTCCTGCGCCACGCGAAGTCTGTCCCTGATGAGCTTCACCTTCTCGGCTGCGTCAACAACCATCTCTGGTCCCAGTAAAGCTCGCTCTCCAACATCATCCCAAGATAAGGGTATACGACACCTACGCCCGTACAGAGCCTCAAACGGTGACATCTCAATGCTGGCCTGAAAACTGTTGTTGTAAGTAAATTCTACCAAATGTAAGTGATCCTTCCAGGAACCTCCAAAATCCAGGACGTACGTCCGCAGCATATCCTCAAGTTTCTGAATAGTCCTCTCTGACTGTCCGTCCGTCTGGGGGTGGTATGCAGTACTAAACTTGAGCTGAGTGCCCAAGCTAGTCTGCAGACTCCTCCAGAAATGGGAAGTAAAGCGACTATCCCGATCTGAGACTATGCTGACGGGAACTCCGTGAATTCTGACTATCTGCCTCATATACAATTCCGTGAGCCTCTCTGTAGACGTACCCACCTTGAATGGCAAGAAGTGGGCCGATTTGGTCAACCTGTCAACGATGACCCAAATCGCGTCTTTTTCTTCTGGTGTACGCGGCAACTCCGATACAAAATCCATGGTAATATGTTCCCACTTCTACTCTGGAATGGACAACGGCTGCAATAATCCTCCGGACCTCTGCCTCTCTGCCTTGACCTGCTGACAGACCAAGCATCTCGCTACGAAGTGGGACACCTCCCTCTTCATCCCGTACCACCAGACATACTCTCGCAGATCCCTGTACATCTTGTTGGCACCATGATGTATAGAGTACTGCGATCTGTGAGCCTCCTGCATAATCTGCTCTCTGAGCTCCCCGCTGGGCACACATAACTGGGAACCGTGTCTCAGGGCACCATCCTCTGCAAGTGAGAACTCAACATCCTCCACTCCTGCACTGATCTGCTCTCGGATACACCGCAGAGCCACATCATCGAACTGTGTTGCCTTGATCCTGTCCATCAAGTCCGACTGTATCTGAAGGCCCCATAACTGCATCTGCACTCCCGACATAATCACCTCAATCCCGAGACTCTCTAAGTCTGCAAGCAAGTGCTGATCCATGGTCAAACACATGGCTGTCGGATACCTACTCAAGGCATCGGCAACCACGTTGGCCTTCCCCGGGTGATACTGGCGTGAGATATCAAAGTCCTTCATCAACTCTAGCTATCTGCGCTGCCTCATGTTGAGCTCTTTCTGTGTAAACACATACTTCAAGCTCTTGTGATCTGTAAAAATCTCCACCCTCTCGCCATACAGATAGTGCTTCCACAACTTCAAAGCAAAAATCACCGCCGCCAGCTCCAGGTCATGGGTAGGGTAGTTCTTTTCATGGGGACGCAATTGCCTGGAAGCAAAAATTCACACCTGAAGTAAACTTACCTGTTAGGTTGATGGATAGCATGGGTTTTAGTTTCAAAATTTGCAATTGGTTTTGAGTTGAACTGTTAAGACTGATACTTGGTTGTTCCCTTGTTTCCTTGAAATTCGATTTGATTTCAATTTGGTTGTTTACATATCAGGGAATTGCCTACATGCTAAGGGCTTTGATTGCATAAAAATTCAGTCCCATTTCTTTGATGTTTCAGTCTGTGTACTTATTGAAGTCTTGCTTAGTTGCTCTTGTTCAATCAATGTAATGTTTAGTTGTTAGGTTCCAGTTTGCTGTTGTGTGTTCCTGTTGATTTCAGTTCAGTTTATAGTGTCAGTTCAGTGCTTTACACACACATATCTGAATATTTATGACACTTCACTCACAAACACAAATCTGGAGACTGAATAACTGAGCACACACACCATGAACTGATTTCCTTTCCTTCCTCATAAACTGAGTTCAGACCACCCCCCTCTCACTCAGTCTTTATACACACACATGTGTAAGTAATGTGTACACTCATCACATTTTTGTCAACACACAACTGGGATCCCTTTATTTACTAAAAACAGAGGGTAAGTCCTGATATCCAAGTCTGAGATACACCCCTACTATTCTCTACATACACACACTCTACAACTGAAACCTGTGACACATTTTACAACTGAAATGGATACACACATGTCCCTGTAGAGAACTGAAACTCCTTTACACTGAAACCTGGGACACTCTAACCCATGTAGGCACACTGTCATGTTGCCAAATTCCTGAGACACACACACACATGGGTTCACATGATACACTATTGAACTGTATACACACTTGCCCACTGTTTTCTATTTTTTCTGAGAACTAAATGATTCTTTTCACTTGATTTTTCACACATTGATTGAACTGAGAGCCTAGGGGATAACCTTCACACACACACATGAAAACTCTTTACACACACAAACCTGAGAATGAAGGGGTTGTGGTTGTTCACAGTTTGGTTAGAGCTTGATTGGTATTTCAGTTTTTGAACTGTGGATGTGAACACACATGTTTAGCCTCACCCACACACACTGTTGGAACCTGGAACCTATGCATTTAATACCCATATTCACTCACCCAATGCCATGTTAGACTAACTGTCATTCCTACACATTTGAATATTTCTGAGAGTTCATCTAATGTGCACACAATGTTCTTGACACACCACTGTTTATAACAAACACACACACACAAATCACATTCACTCATTCACATACACACACATGCTCATGTACTACTAAACCCCCTTGCCATGCCACATGACACACACACACACACACATGCAATGTTTCCCTCTATCCCTCTCTATGTGTATATATATATATATATATATATATATATATATATTATATATATATATATATATATATATATATATATATATATATAACCTAGTGTGATAATGCAATATAAAATAGTGTATATATATACATATATTTATGCCATGTTATATGTATATAGGCATTAGCCCATATGTGTATGCTTACCTATTGTATATATGTAATGTATATATAATGCAATAAGGGATGGAATATATGCATACATGTGTGTACATTGCTTGTATGCTAGACTCTTAGACTATGAGATTCTATATATAGTGTATGTATGTATACTAGTATGTGTGATGCTTGGTTTGGCTTTGTAATTGTGTGTGAGTGCTAGCCTAGGCTGGTTAGGCCTAGTGAGACTTATTAAACTTGTTTGGGCTAGGATTTGACCTAGTTTGACTAGTGTAGTTGACCAGAGTTGACTTTAGTCTAGTTTGACCTAGACAGCATGCAGATGTATTGTAGATTACAATTATCATCCCCTATATACATCTTGACTTGTATTGCTCTAACTAGGAGTCAGGTATCTCATCTCGGACAGTACATTTACTACAGCTATTCAGATACCAGGCGAGTACATTCTTTGATCATTTTATAACTTGCTTAGAATTATATTCCTGCTCTAGTTTACCTTATTTGATGCTGTCACGATATTATCACGGATTGATACTATACGGATCCCTACATTGAGATGTTATCCCCCTTGGGAGCATTGGATACATCATGTCATGTGTTTCATGTAAATCATGTATTCCTCGCTCTCATGTTATTCATGTTTCTCATGTGCTTCATGCTCGTTCATGCATGCTCATGTACTCTCATGTGCTCTCATGATCGGTCATGTTTCTCATGTATCTCATGTATAACCTATACTTCATGTGCACTCATTTATGAGCCCTCATGTGAATTTCATGTGCACCCATTTATGGGCCTTCATGTGAATTTCATGTGCACTTATTTATGAGCCCTCATGTATACTTCATGTGCACCCATTTATGGGTTTTCATGTGAAAATCATGTGCGTAACATAACTTTTCTGTATTCTTGTGTATTGATTGGGGGTATGAGGGAGTATAAATAGTCATGTGAACAATTCCAAAGTAGTATAGCCATATGCGCGATCTTTAGTATATTCATGTGCAAATACAGCCGTTCACATGTCGACTTTGTACTCTAAATCACTAGTCATTGGTAGCTCTCTACTTATAGTAGATATTTCTATTACAGTTCTCTCTCTATTTACATCATGTACTTTCTTCAGTTTCATGTACCGTACTCTCTTGCATGTTTATATTTTCTAACCTGTTATGATCTGCGTGAGATGTATTGTGCTCGCTCTCGTCCTGACTGGACCTGTTGAAAATTTTACAGAGGATGATGAGGAACCCTGTACCCCTTACTTTGGAGCTTGCCTAGATGACACTCGCGACCTGGACCCCTGGGGAGGTTCAGTCAGCTGCTAAGGATGATACCCATGTTTAGCATAGATAGTCTAGGCTGTTCTTCTTTTTATGTTAGTGTTGTCTTAATTTATGAGTTGTATCATTATAGAGATGTGAGACTTATGTTATTTCATTACTGTTGTACCTCAGTTAAGGATTTCTCTATCTATTTCATCGTGCTACATTCTACCTTTAGATTGTGATTGAGTTGTACCTTCTGTGATTGGCCTCCTTTGGAGAGTATTTCATGTTATGTTAGTTGTAGTTCATGATCTAGAACAGCGTTCTATCGTCGACACTGCGGCATAGGCTGGGCGCTGTTACGTACTCGTACCTTCATGGTGGGTGCGGGTCGTGACAATTCGTACTATTTCTACCTTAGAATTGTGATTGAGTTGTACCTTCTGTATTATTCTTCGATTGAAGAGTATATCTTATACAGGTACATTTATACTGTGTTAAACGTATGTGACCTAGGACAGCGTTCTACTGCCGACACTGCGGCGTAGGCTGGACGTACCCACTTCTCGTGCCTCTATACTGGGTGTGGGTCGTGACACTGAGTAAAGCTATTACAATTACACTATATTTTCGGAAGATTAGTAAGAGTTGGATTGCATAGGAGACCCTAGCTGAAGGTCCAAAGCATTGCGAGAATGCTTGCCAACTGTCCACAAGGACAGAGATTTCGCGATGACAGGTCGGCCGCCGCCGCTCATCTGCGTCGTGCCGAACCTTCGGCCGCTCTGTTGCAGAGCGTCGGGCTTAGAAGCAAAGTATCCAGCAGCGTAGAGGATCGAATCGAAGGGCTTAACACTCAACCCCTTCCTTGCCTGCGCCTCCAGCCTCTTCTTCTTCACCCTCTAGCTTCTTGTGCGTTCTGGTGGCGGCCGCCCAGGGCCTGCGAGTTGGCAAACCATAATTAGTATTATATTCTTTTTCGGTGAACTGCCACTTCTCTGCCACTTTCTAGTTACAAATAATTGTATGTGGACTTACCAATCCCTTATATTAACAATCAAATCAAAACGAATGAAAGATAAGTGGACTACAAAATTATTTTTGTGAAAACTGGATCTTCTCGGCCTCCTGTGCGATTAAACCAAAAATAAACATACGACACAATGACAAACACGAATCCATTGTTACGCTGGAGCTGAAGGTGCAATGTAGGTCGGACGGCCCAATAACGAAGTCTGAGGTCACTCCTGCTCACACTTTCCAACTGGTCAGATCGGGTTATCCATCCATAGAACCATCAACCCTGTCTGGTCTGGTCCAACCCTCTCTCCTAATCGGATTGGACCGAATTTGTTTCCCTCAGGTTGGTGGACTTGTTCCGATCCAAACGACGCACATACATATCTTTACTATTATAATGCGGCTTGAAAACGCTTAAAAATGAGTCGTCTAAGCCGTATCTATCATCCATTAAACAATAATTTTTTTTTTTTTACAAAAATGTGACACGCCTCAAGTAGTTAACAGAAAAAAAAAAATCTAAAATGTTTCTAACTGCAAGAACATATAACAAATTCTACAATATATTCAATTTTCTAATTATATTTTGATATTTATAACAAATCTAAAATAAAATATATTCAAATTATATTTTAAAATATTTTAATATAATTTAAATTTTTATCTAATTTTTTAACAATATTATAGATTGTACGTGTAACACAGATGCATGTGACTAGTATATGTTGAAGAGTTCTAGCTCTAGTGGCTAGATGGATTCAATCCGACCCGAAAATCGGATTAGTCCTTTTTCGAAAATATTTTTGATATTATTTTCATTGTTCTTTTTTTTTTATAAGTAATTCATTCCTTCCTCTTTACTTTACATTATGCAAGTATTCTTAAAGAAAAAAAAAAAAGAAAAAAAAAAAGAAAAGGAAGATCAGCGTGCATTATTTTAGACTAGTACACAAAAAGAGATGTCAGTAGATTCATTAACCGATCTGATGAGCAATTCGGGGAGCCAGAAAAGTTGTGAGCACATCACCTTCAAAACTAACCGTCTCACCTTCATTAAATCCAGCATCCATAGATAACATACCAGATCATGCAAATTCCTATTCTTAATTTTTTTTCAAATACAAATATTCAGATATTTAATATAATATGATCCGAATCAAATTTAAATTTAAATTCGTTATCCTAATGCAACCTATAACTAAAATCTAATAAAAATCAAATAATAGCGTTTTAATTAAATTCAGTATAATCTATAATTTAAAATTAACTTACTTTAAATTTAATTTGCTTTAATCTAATATACTCTTCTATTTAAAGTAAGAATATAATACAATTATTAGGTATATATCTCTAGTATTATAATGCAAACAATAGTGAGCCGTCTAAACTGTTGGTACTTGGTGTATCACTATCACACACTAATTAATAAAAAAAATTCTTATAATTAACTACCACAATATCTGCCTTATGTATAATTGTATATCCACGTACTTTTTTAATCCTTATGACATATATATATATATATATATATATATATATATATATATATATATATATATATATATATATATATATATATATATATATATATATATATATATACTTCCTTTTTACATTTTTTTTTGGCATTACCGGAGTCGTGTCTAGATGCTAAGACTGCCCGCCACCCTGCCGCCCCTGAACCTTATACTTCTCCTCGTTGACCAATAGGGTCACTTGATTTATATATATATATATATATATATATATATATATATATATATATATATATATATATATATAACAAATTAAAATTAAAATATATTTAATATTTAAATTAACTACATGTTATCAAAATATATATGCAAAATTCTGTAGAGAACAAATTTTAATTAAAATATATTCAATATTTAACTAATTATTATCTAAATATATATTCAAAGTTCTACAAAGAACATATTTTATTAAAATATATTTAATATTTAAACTAACTATATGGTATTATCCAAATATATATCCAAAGTTCTACACGTTGTATTATAGTATTATATAGTAAGAAGACAAAAAAGAAGGATTATTTTCTACAAATATACTAGTTTATTGGTGAACAGTGGTTTTTTTTTTTCTATTTCCAACACACAAAAAATATTTTGGTTTTGCCAAAACCAAACTAAATCAAATCCGTTGTTTGGTTAAAATTAAATCAAATCCCATATAATGTTCCGACAAATCAAAACCATGTCTTAATTACTTAATAATTCAGTTAAAAGTTTGTCAAAAGAAACAAAAATTGAGATCAGATTACATGTATATTATGAGTTCGGATCAAATCTATCTATCTAGCTTATGAATTTGATTTCAACTTTGAAAAGATAATATTTTGAATATGCAAAGATTTAAATTAAAAATATTATATTAATGATAACCGAGTATTTTTGATGTTTCATATCTTCTAAGATTTGACACGTATAACCATAAAATTGTAATAAAATTAAAAAATACATTGTACACGTAACGCGTTTGACACGTACAATCGTACAAATGTGCTGCACAAGCAACACGGTTGACAAATACAATCATACAATTATAATAAAATAAAAATAAGTTGTCCACGTAACGCGTGCCTCCGAACACTAGTATATATATAAATGAATAAGCCTGCGGGCCGGTCTAGGCCTACTTGAGATCCAGCCCGAACTCGTCCTATTGGGGTCAGGGATCCGGACGATGATTCAATGTTTGGGTCAAAGCGGCCCAGAGTCTTGGACCGGATCTGGTCAAATCTGGTCTATTTCGGCCGGTCCGGCACACATTTCAAATTTAAGAGACTACAGTAAAATATTAACAAAATAAAGATGTGAAAAAGATTTGATGGTGGCAGTTGTCTGATTGATTCCTCGGTGGCGCGTACAGACTAAACAAACGTTCGGATTTAGTTTGTGGTTTCCAAATTTGGATTCAAAAGGATTGGGTTTTGTTTCCTTATTTGTCTCCACCCCTCCTCTTTATATTCTCTCTACTCGCTCCTCCTTTGCAAAAACCAAACCAATTCTTTTCCTTCCCTCTCTCAACAACAAACATGGTGTCTAAAGAGAGGAATCCCTACCAGAACAACACTGGAATCAAGAGAAGGGTCTGCATCCCCACCTACGTCTGGAGGAAGAGGATGATGGGGACCTGGAAGAAGTCTCGTCTTCATCCATCAAGCTCTTCGGCTTCCTCCCCATCTTCGTCTTCGATGCCTTCGGTCACGTCGCCGTTCGTCGTCAATGCTCCATCTACAGTTCTCAGCACGGAGATGAAGAGGAGGGTCTGCGTCCCAACATTCGTCTGGAAGAAGAGGATGATGGAGATGAGGAAGAAGGCCGATGCAACCGCCTCTTCGTGTTCCTCTTCGTCTTCGTGTTCGACGCCTTCGGTCACATCATCTCCTCCGAGGTCTCCGTCGCCAATGTACACACCTTCGTCTCCGGAATATAGTCCTTCGACTCCTGAGTACACCCCTTCGTCGCCCGAGTACACCCCTTCGACTCCGGAGTACACTCCATCTACTCCCGAGTACACACCTTCGACTCCGGAGTACACCCCTTCGACTCCCGACTCCTCCAGTTGGATATTTGTACTAAGAAACTTGTAAGAGCATAGTACAGTTTGTATCTAGCTAGGCAGCAATGTGAACCTACTTTATATTGATTTTTGTACTGTAATATCAAGGATGTAATAACTATTACATAATCTATTCTGAATGATTTGCTGTTCCTAAACGAGTTATGAAAAGTATAATGAACATATGTTGTCTCCACACACAATCAAGAATAGATAATTATAATCTATTCAGATTTCTTATTCTTCAATCTTGAATACCTGATTAGTTCTCTTTTTGGTAATCTGTTTTTTTTTTAATTCTTGGTGTACTGTTACCTTTCTCTAAAAAGGGTAATATCTTGAAATTCAAGAGCAAGTTGGGCCATAGAGCAATATATTTTGGATTTTCTGATAGGAGACTTACTATCTCAACATTTACTTTCTTGTTTCTCATTTTTCAACAAGAGGGGTGTTCTTAATCCAATAATAACATTTAGTTGGCATTGTGAGATCTTCAGGGCCAATCTTAATAATATTGGATAAGTAATTGAAATAGTCTATTTACTTTCTTAAATTATATTTACTCTAGCCTCAAGGATAATATTTTGCTCGAAATGTTCATATCAGATGAAATATTATCAGTGTTGGATGAATTACGTGATTGCTAAAAGAAAAAATTAGGTGTGTAGCTGAAAGTTCCTAATTAGGCTATTATATACTGTTAAGATTAGGCTGATGAATTTGATGAGCTTAATTAGCTATTTCTACTAGAGATGTCACTTCTGTGAACCTTGTTGTAAATGTTCCATCGATCAGAGTATTTTGATAAACAAAACAAAATGAACTTCCCTGCAAGTATGTATGTGTATGCTCATAACATGTACAATCAAAATGTGGAAGTTGAGAAGATTAGTATCATTGGTAGCATAAGTCTTGAGGCTACCTCTATTTCTCTGAAAATCAAACTATATCCGCTGCGGCTAGCGTGTAGCCGATGACAGATATTCTATACTAAACGATTGTATATATGTTGCTGATTTTACATGTCAACTCTTCTTTTGGTGAACTACTTGCATTTGATGTTTTAGTGTTCTAAAATTAGGAAGGTCTTGACACTATCAAAAACCAGGTGAAAAGAAAATTTCCTCTCTTTGGCCTGATTCTATTTCGAGTCTCGTGCCTGACTATATGGATGCTGAAGTCTTCTAGAGGGAAACCACAAGCTTTTTATTGCTAAAGCATGCATGTTATGCAAGGAAAGCAGAGGACCCAAACCAAAGCAAGTATGTTTGCAATCCGAGTTCGAACGAGAAGGTCGGTCAAGGTACTTGTTGAGGTTCAGAAGGATGGAACCTGAGTCAAATGCTATGTAATATAATCTACTTAATGCTGGACATTTCTTTTTTCACAGCTTTATGCAACAACCTCTCGCTTCAAGTGCGAAATTAGAAATTCAAGCTGCGGTGGGCTGGAGTGGACTAGCGTGGACAGACTCATATGGAAATATATATATATAACAAAATAGGAAAAAAAAAATTGGGGCGGACTATCTTTGTATTAACAGATTGTGTAACCTTTCAGTTTGTTTGTTTTCTCCATTTTCTTGGATTGAGAGTTTCAGTTTAGTGTGAGTTACAGATATGCAAAGTTGTGCTTCTTCTATCACATTCTATAGTATGAGCCCTTAGGTTACTTTTAACCTTCTTTTCGCAAAGGTATTCTTGCACCATACATTGATTTCTATACTATACAAACCTATGTTTATCGAGGTGTCATTATATGCTGTTAGTTTTAGGCTGTAGAGAACTATGTAGACATCCCATGTTTCTAAGAGTTGTGTGTAGAGGTGTTCTTATGTTCCACCGATCTTAAGTATAACTTGATTAAGATTTTATAAGAGTAGTCTTTTGCTCGGTTACTATTCTCACTAAAATGTAGTTTTTTATTGAAGTCGGTGGAACTTTAACATCGTATAAGATTAACCTACTTAATTCAAAACTTCTCTAGTGTGCATATCGCGTGAATCAAACTCCCTGTCTAAAATTTGCATGTTAGAATATAAATAAATAACTCAACTTTCACTATATCTCTAGATTTTTCCTGGCAAAACATCGTATCTCTCCACATAATTGAGCCCTTCCTTCTTCGTTTTGGCACCCCCTAAGTTGTTTTTCTCTCATCTAGTCACCTATTTTACAAGTACCAACATTTACTACAAGAAGACATAAATTTTGTAGGGTTCCCAGAATTTCAACACGGCTATTGGGGATTGGGGCTGGCCTTGAGGTAAGCTAGACAAAACTTTGGATTTGGACAACCCTCCTTTACTTAGGACAATTCTCAGGCTTAGCGTGAACCCAATAGAGGTCGGGGTCGCGGGTGACCCTCCATGATCGGTTTACAATAAAGGTCAAGGAAACAACCAAAACTAGCTCCAAATAGGACAGCCCAATCCCATGGGCCGGCCCTGTTGGGGATATATAACTTAAACCCGACACGGGTATTGATACGGAAACTACCCTATATCTTATTTTTTCTATGTAGCTTTGTTTGTTGTTTATAGTACTGTATGGGAATGGAGATTAGTGCATGAATCTCTTTTAATGTGCTATAGTGGAGTGATTTTTGTTTTAATCATCCATGTTGACAACTTTATGAGTTTTTATATATAATGATGGAGAGTGTTGCTTATGGGATGATGATGGTGGAATGTCAACTCCTTTAAACTATTTTGCATATATATAAACATACAAATTAATAAAGTCTGTTAGCAACTCAACTTCCATGCCCAAACCCCTCGTTCCTGAAAGCTTGAAGAACAAAAATAAAAGGCAAATTATACATTTCAATCGTATTTGTAGACTTGGATTACTAAACACAGAGCTATCGAAATCTCTCTCTCTCTTATAAAATATCTTACACTGAGGAAAACCATTACAATTATACTATATTTTTGGAAGATCAGTAAGAGTTGGATTGCATAGGAGACCCCAGCTGAAGGTCCAAAGCATTGCGAGAATGCTTGCCAACTGTCCACAAGGACAGGGATTTCGCAATGACAGGTCGACCGTCGCCGCTCATCTGCGTCGTGCCGAACCTCCGGCCACTCTGTTGCAGAGCGCCAGGCTTAGAAGCAAAGTATCCAGCCGCATAGATGCCCGGATCGAAGGGCTTAACACTCAACCCCTTCCTCGCCTACGCCTCCAGCCTCTTCTTCTTCACCCTCTAGCTTCTTGTGCGCGTTCTGGTGGCGGCCGCCCAGGGCCTGCGAGTTGGCAAACTCCTTGAAGCAGAACTGACACCCGTACTTCCTGTCCTCTGGGTATCTTTCTCCCTTGTCGAACCTCTAAGAATTCGATGGCTTCTCGTACCCTTCTGCCGAATCTCGATGGGCATCGACGTCCAACTCGAAGCCAAACAGCCTGAGTAGCTTCTTCACCGCGCCTCTCTTGCTGTCATCGACTCCACTGCGGACGTCTCTCAGCGATGAAGTAACGTCACTGATTTAGCGACGCATACTGACGTGTCGTTGCTAATCAGCAACATCAAACTTCGTTGCTAAATTTCACGGATTTAGCGACAAATAGAGTAACGTTTTACTACGATAATGATGATGTGGCAAGCTCTGTCCTGTCAGCTTGCTAGCGACGTTTTGCGACATCCGGATTCTAAAAGCTGACATGAAAATTTTTGCCATATTAACAAGGTAGCGACGTTTAGCGACGGCACCGATATAGTTTAGCGACGTTCGGATACACATTTAATGATGTAAAATTTTCATTGAACGTCACTAAACGTCACTAATCTACAAAAAAAAAAAATAGAAAACACAGATAGCAGTTTGTCTTCTGTCCAAAATCTGCCTACATTTATTAAATCACAGTTTGTAAAAACTAGACCCTAAACATACCAAAGTATGTGGGTGCTAACCATAATTAGTATTATATTCTTTTCCGGTGAACTGCCACTTCTCTGCCACTTTCTAGTTACAAATAATTGTATGTGGACTTACCAATCCCTTATATTAACAATCAAATCAAGACGAATGAAAGATAAGTGGACTACAAAATTATTTTTGTGAAAATTGGATCTTCTCGGCCTCCTGTGCGATTAAACCAAAAATAAACATACAACACAATGACAAACACGAATCCATTGTTACGCTGGAGCTGAAGGTGCAAATGTAGGTCGGACGGCCCAATAACGAAGTTCGAGGTCACTCCTGCTCATACTTTCCAAATGGTCAGATCGGGTTATCCATCCATAGAACCATTAACCATGTCTGGTCCGGTCAGACCCTCTCTCCTAATGGGATTGGACCAAATTTGTTTCCCTCAGGTTGGTGGACTTGTTCCGATCCAAACGACGCACATACATACCTTTACTATTATAATGCGGCTTGAAAACGCTTAAAATGAGTCGTCTAAGCCGTATCTATCATCCATTAAACAATAATAATAAAAAATATATTTTTTTAACAAAAATGTGACACGCCTCACGTAGTTAACGGAAAGAAAAAAAATCTAAAATGCTTCTAACTGCAAGAACATATAACAAATTCTAAAATATATTCAATATTCTAATTATATTTAGATATTTATAACAAATCTAAACTAAAATATATTCAAATTATATTTTAAAATATTTTAATATAATTTAAATTTTTATCTATTTTTTTAACAATATTATAGATTGTACGTGTAACGCAGATGCATGTGACTAGTATATGTTGAAGAGTTCTAGCTCTAGTGGCTAGATGGATTCAATCCGACCCGAAAATCGGATTAGTCCTTTTTCGAAAATATTTTTGATATTATTTTAATTGTTCTCTTTTTTTTATAAGTGATTCATTCCTTCCTCTTTACTTTACGTTATGCAAGTATTCTCAAAGAAAAAAAAATAAGAAAAAGAAAAGGAAGATCAGCATGCAATATTTTAGACTAGTACACAAAAAGAGATGTCAGTAGATTCATTAACCGATCTGTTGAGCAATTCAAGGAGCCAGAAAAGTTGTGAGCACATCACCTTCAAAACAAACCGTCTCACCTACATTAAATCCAGCATACATAGATAACATACCAGATCATGCAAATTCCTATTCTTAATTTTATTCAAATACAAACATTCATATATTTAATATAATATGATCTGAATCAAATTTAAAATTAAATTCGTTATCCTAATGCAACCTATAACTAAAATCTAATCAAAATCAAATAATAGTGTTTTATTTAAATTCAATATAATCTATAATTTAAAATTAACTTACTTTAAATTTAATTTGCTTTAATCTAATATACTCTTCTATTTAAAGTAAGAATATAATACAATTATTAGGTATATATCTCTTATTATAATGCAAACAAAAGTGAACCGTCTAAACTGTTGGTACTTGGTATATCACTGTCACACACTAAACGAGTCATGAAAAGTATAATGAACATATGTTGTCTCCATACTCAATCAAGAATAGATAATTATAATCTATTCAGATTTCTTATTCTTCAATCTTTAATACCTGATTAGTTCTCTTTTTGGTAATCTGTTTTTTTTTTTTAATTCTTGGTGTTACCTTTCTCTAAAAAGGGTAATATCGTGAAATTCAAGAGCAAGTTGGGCCATAGAGCAATATATTTTGGATTTTCTGATAGGAGACTTACTATCTCAACATTTACTTTCTTGTTTCTCATTTTTCAACAAGAGGGGTGTTCTTAATCCACTAATAACAGTTAGTTGGCATTGTGAGATTTTCAGGGCCAATCTTAATAATATTGGATAAGTAATTGAAATAGTCGATTTACTTTCTTAAATTATATTTACTCTAGCCTCAAGGATAATATTTTGCTCGAAATGTTCATATCATATGAAATATTATCAGTGTTGGATGAATTATGTGATTGCTAAAAGAAAAATTAGGTGTGTAGCTGAAAGTTCCTAATTAGGCTATTATATACTGTTAAGATTAGGCTAATGAATTTGATGAGCTTAATTAGCTATTTCTACTAGAGATGTCACTTCTGTGAACCTTGTTGTAAATGTTCCATCGATCAGAGTATTTTGATAAACAAAACAAAATGAACTTCCCTGCAAGTATGTATGTGTATGCTCATAACATGTACAATCAAAATGTGGAAGTTTAATTTTGGAAGTTGAGAAGATTAGTATCATTGGTAGCATAAGTCTTGAGGCTACCTCTATTTCTCTGAAAATCAAACTATATCGGCTGCGGCTAGCGTGTAGCCGATGACAGATATTCTATACTAAACGATTGTATATATGTTGCTGATTTTACATGTCAACTCTTCTTTTGGTGAACTACTTGCATTTGATGTTTTAGTGTTCTAAAATTAGGAAGGTCTTGACCCTATTAAAAACCAGGTGAAAAGAAAATTTCCTCTCTTTGGCCCGATTCTATTTCGAGTCTCGCGCCTGACTATACGGATGCTGAAGTCTTCTAGAGGAAAACCACAAGCTTTTTACTGCTAAAGCATGCATGTTATGCAAGGAAAGCAGAGGACCCTAAACCAAAGCAAGTATGTTTGCAATCCGAGTTCGAACGAGAAGGTCGGTCAAGGTACTTGTTGAGGTTCAGAAGGATGGAACCTGAGTCAAATGCTATGTAATATAATCTACTTAATACTGGGCATTTCTTTTTTCACAGCTTTATGCAACAACCTCTCGCTTCAAGTGCGAAATTAGAAATTCAAGCTGCGGTGGGCTAGAGTGGACTAGCGTGGACAGACTCATATGGAAATATATATATAACAAAATAGGAAAAAAAATTGGGGCGGACTGTCTTCGTATTAACATATTGTGTAACCTTTCAGTTTGTTCGTTTTTCCCCATTTTCTTGGATTGAGAGTTTCAGTTTACTGTGAGTTACAGATATGCAAAGTTGTGCTTCTTCTATCACATTCTATAATATGAGCCCTTAGGTTCCTTTTAACCTACTTTTCACAAAGGTATTCTTGCACCATACACTGATTTCTATACTATACAAACCTATGTTTATCGAGGTGTCATTATATGCTGTTAGTTTTACGCTGTAGAGAACTATGAAGACATCCCATGTTTCTAAGAGTTGTGTGTAGAGGTGTTCTTATGTTCCACCGATCTTAAGTATAACTTGATTAAGATTTTATAAGAGTAGTCTTTTGCTTGGTTACTATTCTCACTAAAATGTAGTTTTTTATTGAAGTCGGTGGAACTTTAACATCGTATAAGAGTAACCTACTTAATTCAAAACTTCTCTAGTGTGCATATCGCGTGAATCAAACTCTCTGTCTAAAATTTGCATGTTAGAATATAAATATATAACTCAACTTTCACTATAGCTCTAGAATTTTCCTGGCAAAACATCGTATCTCTCCACATAATTGAGCCCTTCATTCTTCGTTTTGGCACCCTAAGTTGTTTTTCTCTCATCTAGTCACCTATTTTACAAGTACCAACATTTACTACAAGAAGACATAAAATTTGTAGGGTTCTCAGAATTTCAACACGGCTATTGGGGATTGGGGCTGGCCTTGAGGTAAGCTAGACAAAACTTCGGACTTGGACAACCCTCCTTTACTTAGGACAATTCTCAGGCTTAGCGTGAACCTAATAGAGGTCGGGGTCGCGGGTGACCCTCCATGATCGGTTTACAATAAAGGTCAAGGAACAACCAAAACTAGCTCCAGATAGGACAGCCCAATCCTATGGGCCGGCTCTGTTGGGGATATATAACTTAAACCCGACACGGGTATTGATACGGAAACTACCCTATATCTTATTTTTTCTATGTAGCTTTGTTTGTTGTTTATAGTACTGTATGGGAATGGAGATTAGTGCATGAATCTCTTTTAATGTGCTATAGTGGAGTGATTTTTGTTTTAATCATCCATGTTGACAACTTTATGAGTTTTTATATACAATGATGGAGAGTGTCGCTTATGGGATGATGATGGTGGAATGTCAACTCCTTTAAACTATTTTGCATATATATAAACATACAAATTAATAAAGCCTGTTAGCAACTCAACTTCCATGCCCAAACCCCTCGTTCCTGAAAGCTTGAAGAACAAAAATAAAAGGCAAATTATACATTTCAATCATATTTGTAGACTTGGATTACTAAACACAGAGCTATCGAAATCTCTCTCTCTCTTATAAAATATCTTACACTGAGTAAAACCATTACAATTATACTATATTTTTGGAAGATCAGTAAGAGTTGGATTGCATAGGAGACCCCAGCTGAAGGTCCAAAGCATTGCGAGAATGCTTGCCAACTGTCCACAAGGGCAGGGATTTCGCAATGACAGGTCGACCGTCGCCGCTCAACTGCGTCGTGCCGAACCTCCGGCCGCTCTGTTGCAGAGCGCCAGGCTTAGAGGCAAAGTATCCAGCCGCGTAGATGCCCGGATCGAAGGGCTTAATGTTGGCCCATTGGTCATATGGTCAACCTGATTTTAATAATTGATCAAAACTCTGTCTGGATATACAAAGCTTGTTGGGACATTCTCAGCTTCTTGGACATAAGCAAGATTGGATATTCACTTCGTTCAAGACTGAAGATCTGTTTGCCTACTTGAGTCTGTATTTCCTATGTAATGTAATTTTCTTTTTATTTGAGGCTAGGAATACATTGTACACCGAGTCGTACTGGCAAATAGGCTATTCCCAAAAATAGTTCAAAATGTTTTTAAAATGACCTATCAAATTGTTTACAAAAAGGTTTTCAAAAATCACCAAAACCTATTTTAAAAACCCTAACCTAACCCTGACAGAACTCGGCCAGAGTTCGGCCAGAGTTCGGTTGGTAGCCGTTTTGATTTTGAATTCTCTGGAACTTGGTCCTCCTGCAGTTGCGGATTTGACCGAGATTTGCTCATCGAGTTCTGCCCGAATTTTGCCCGAATTCTGACAGAGTTCTCCCTTTGGAAATCCTATAAATAGAGAAGTAATTCGATCATTTCAAATCACTCATTCACTTTCAATCTTCTCTCTATCTAAAGCTTTCTATCTTCCAAAGAGTTTACTAGAGCTTTCATTTTCAGATCCCAAGCCAGTTACAATCCTCTAGTCGATTTGCCAGTGCGGTACGGTCTAGAAGTTTCTGAGAGATTGTAATCAGAAGGCTTGATTGAAGAATACCTCTTCACATTTGAAGTTGGACGAGTTCTTCGTATCAAAGCTCGCGTTGTAGAAGTTGCAAGGACTTCGTAAGAAAACTTGCGGTTTTTCCTATAGTGGATTCAAACTGGTAGCAAGAATTCTACCGACTGGATTAGTCCTCAACAGAGGGATACCAGTATACATCGCTGTCTTTGCGTTTGCTTTCTGAACTCTGTCTTTACTTTATTTTCATCTGTGATTATATACTGTGATTGTGTTGCTAACTTTTTTAATTAGTATTATTCCGCTGCCAACTCTATTCACCCCCCCTCTAGAGTATTACGCTTTACTATATCGTTCCTACAATTGGTATCAGAGCGGGTGTTACAGGTAAAGCAAGGTAAAAGTGCTATTATTTATTCATTATTTATTAGATCACAGCACATCACATGGCTACTATGAAATTCACAAGTGAAGGTCAGGCCACAAACAGACCTCCTCTGTTTGATGGTACTAACTACACTTATTGGAAAATACGGATGAGTTTCTTCTTAAAGTCTCTTGATTTTGACTTATGGGCTATTGTTCTTGATGGCTATCAAAAGCCACCTCGTATAAATGTCGAGGGTGTTTTAGTTGAAAAACCCCAAAACAGTTATACAGAGGAAGAAAAGAAAAAGGCCAGTCTTGACGCACGTGCCATTAATGCTCTTTTTTGTGCCTTAGACAGAACAGAATTTAACAGGGTATCTACATGCACAACGGCAAATGGTGTATGGAAGCTTCTCGAAGTTACACATGAAGGCACGACTCAAGTCAAGGAGTCAAAAATCAGCAGACTTACTCAAGAGTACGAGGCGTTCAAAATGAAGCCAAATGAAACAGTCACACAAATGTTCGAGAGGTTCTTGGATATTGTAAACCCTTTGTCCTCCTTAGGCAAAGAATACAGTAACCACGAAAAGATTCGCAAACTCCTGCGAGCTCTCACCAAGAACTAGATTCCGAAGGCTACAGCTATCATTGAAGGAAACGACCTCACCACAATATCACTTGAAGTACTCATGGGTAAGCTACTCACTCATGAACTGGATCTACAAGATTTTGAAGAGCCTGCACCAAAGGAGAAGACTATCGCCCTCAAGGCTCAGCACAGAAAAGCTGCTGAAGATGACTCAGACAGCAGTGGATCTGACGCTGAAGATCAAGCACTCCTAGCAAGGAAGTTCAAAAGATTCATGAGACATGAGAAAAGAGTCAAAGAGAACAACAACAACAACTGGTACCAAGAAGATGCTGTCTGCTATGGCTGCAAGAAGAAGGGACATATGAAGAAGGACTGTCCCATCAACTCATCATCGAGCAAGAAGAACAACAGGTATGAAAAAGGCAACCTGAAAAGATCAACGTCTCGGAAATACGCCAACACCAGCATATGGCATGAGAGTGAAGCTAGCGACTCAGAAGATGAACATTCAGAGGACGCTGCAAACAGCTGCTTCATGGCAATCGATCAGGTACCTACTGAACCTGTAGAAACATATGATGACTTTACCTTTGAGCAATTAGGAGATGCCTTCAGTGACCTGATGCTTGACTACAGGAAACTACGTAGTAAATATCAGACCGCTAAGAAGGTACTCAAAGAGTACAAAGGAGAAATAAGAAGACTTACCGACCTATTAGCTGAGGTTAGAACTAGTATTAGTGAGTCTGGTGAGCTTTCCTCTATAAAGCTCTTATTACACGAGACTAAACAGTCATCCGAAGAGAAAGATAAGATTATAGACCAATTGAGAGAAGATCTTTCAAAAGAAAAGAAAAGTCTTCAATCTGCACAAATCAGAATGGAATCACTCACTTCTGATTATACTAAGTTATATGACACTTCCAAAAGGTTGGAAATTAGGTTAGGAAAACAGCCTGAGCCTGCTGCTTCCTATCCTAACACGTGTCACTTACCGAAAATTCGGAACATTCCCAAGCCAAACACTGTCAGACCAAACCATATAAAACCTTTACCCCAAAAGGTTAAGCCCAAACATGATCATAGGTATGCATTCTTCTATACTAGAAAACCTAAACCTACCAACCATGCACATCACTCTGCTTTCAACACTCAACATGCACAATGTCATTATTGTGGCCTCATTGGTCATATTTCATCTGCATGTAAAATGAAAAAGCTAGTTGATTTAAATGTTTATGCTTGGATACCTAAAGCTAACAATTCAGGACCCTACAAGAAATGGGTACCAAGAGTTTCATCTGCAAACTGTTTTGTAGGTGGAACACCCTTCACATGCTAGAAGCAAATGGATCCTCGACAGCGGTTGCTCACGGCATATGACCGATGACGCTACTCTATTTGCAACACTGTCGAAGAAAAAGAAGGAAGGCTATATTTTCTTCGGCAATAATTTAAAAGGGTATATTATTGGTATCGGTGATGTTGGTAAATCTCCCTATCCCGTGATTAAAGATGTCTGTCTGGTTACCGAGTTGAAACATAATCTGCTCAGCATAAGTCATCTAGCTGATCATGATTATGGTATCAACTTTGGCAAAGATAAATGTACTATAGTTGATAGCTCAACTGGTAGTACTATCTTTGAAGGAATCAGGGAAGACAATATATATGTTTTCTATCTATTGGAAGAAGCTAACATTTCAGGTAGATGCTTAATGGCCAAAAGTGATGAGAGTCATTTATGGCATATGAGACTCGGTCATGCAAACATGGATACAATTTCAAGATTATCCACAAAGAAGTTAGTACGCGGTTTACCGGACATAACATTCAAGAAGGATTCGGTATGCAGCCAATGCAAAAAGAACAAGGCTACCAGATCCACATTCAAGTCTGTAAATGCAGTATGTACTACTAGACCTCTACAATTGCTACACATGGATTTATTCGGTCCTAGCAGAGTTGCTAGCCTCGGAGGTAAATTATATGCATTTGTAATTGTAGATGATTTTTCTAGATACACGTGGGTATATTTCTTGACACGCAAGAATGACGCATTATCCGAATTTGTCGCCTTTTGCAAGAAAGTACAGAATGAAAAAGGTTACATGATCACTCGTATTAGAAGCGATCATGGAGGCGAATTCGAGAATGCTGATTTCGAGCAATTTTATGACACACACGGTTTTATACACGAGTTCTCCTGCCCTAGAACTCCACAACAAAATGGAGTTGTGGAACGTAAGAACAGAACTCTAACCGAAATGGCCAGAGTAATGTTAAATCAATTTAGCCTACCCAAATACTTCTGGGCTGAAGCTGTCAATACAGCTTGCTTTGTGCTCAATAGAGTTCTAATTCGACCTAAATCGAAGAAGACTCCATTTGAGTTATGGTTTGATAGAATTCCTTCAGTTTCATATTTTAAGATATTTGGCTGTAAGTGCTTTATTCTTAATACTAAAGACAATTTGGGAAAGTTTGACGAAAAGGCCGATGAAGGTATATTTTTAGGTTATGCGGCCAAGAGCAAAGGATACAGAGTCTTCAACAAACGTACCATGATCATCGAAGAGTCAATCAATGTCACTTTTGATGAAATGAACCAAATGACACTCGATGACAGTGATGAAGATCTGCCTACATCAAGCTCAACATCAGCTGAACCTGAACCAAGCTCTGCACAAGCTGAACCCCCTAGAGGAGATCCAGGAACCAGCTACCTACAGAGTCTACCGAAAAGGTTAAAATTCACAGCTGATCATCCACAAGATTTGGTAATTGGTGACATTACCAAAGGAGTAAGCACTCGATCATCCAGTAGAGATATTATTTCTAGTGTTGCATTTATTTCACAGCTAGAACCTAAATCTATTGATGAAGCATGTAGTAATAGTTTCTGGATAGATGCCATGCAAGAGAAATTGAACCAATTCGAACGGAATCAAGTTTGGGAACTTGTTCCCAAGCCTATTGATCATCCGGTCATTGACACCCGTTGGGTATTCCGAAACAAACTGAATGAGGATGGTTTAGTAACTCGTAACAAGGCTCGACTCGTAGCTCAAGGATACAATCAAGAAGAGGGTATCGACTACGATGAGACTTATGCCCCAGTTGCGAGATTAGAATCCATTCGTATGTTATGTGCATTTGCATGTTTTCATGATTTTAAACTTTTTCAAATGGATGTAAAAAGTGCTTTTCTAAATGGATTTATAAAAGAAAAAGTTTTTGTAGCACAACCTCCAGGTTTCACGGATTTTAAAAATCCTGACCATGTTTTCAAGTTGAAGAAAGCCTTATACGGTTTGAAACAAGCCCCTCGTGCTTGGTATGATCGTCTAAGCTCTTTTCTACTTGACAACGGTTTTACAAAAGGAAAGGTTGACACTACACTTTTTATTAAATCTTTTAATGGCAAGCTGCTTTTAATTCAGATCTATGTTGATGATATCATATTTGGATCCACTGATGAATCTCTTTGTCAAGAATTCTCTAAGTGTATACAGAATGAGTTTGAGATGAGCATGATGGGAGAGCTGAAATTCTTTCTCGGATTGCAAATCAAACAAACCGACAATGGAACGTTCATTAATCAAGCCAAGTACACAAAAGATTTGCTAAAGAAGTTTGATCTGGACAATGTCAAACCTATTGGCACTCCGATGGCAACTTCAACAAAGCTTGATTCTGACGAACAAGGCAAGCCAGTCGACACACGTAAGTATCGAGGTATGATTGGTAGTTTACTTTACTTAACTGCTAGTCGTCCAGATATAATGTTTAGTGTTTGCTTGTGTGCACGTTTTCAAGCTAACCCAAAGGAATCACATCTGTCCGCAGTTAAGCGTATCTTCCGATACCTTAAAGGCACTTCTTCTGTCGGCTTGTGGTATCCCAAATCCAAATCCTTTGACCTTATTGGTTACTCGGATGCAGATTTTGCTGGATGCAAGGTTGATAGAAAAAGTACTAGCGGTACATGTCATTTCTTAGGCAAGGCTCTAGTCTCTTGGTTTAGTAAAAAGCAAAATTCTGTAGCCTTATCAACAACAGAGGCTGAGTACATCGCCGCAGGACGTTGTTGTGCTCAGATTTTGTGGATGAAACAAACCTTAGAAGACTTTGATTTATTTTACACACATATTCCCATTTTCTGTGATAACACTAGCACCATTAATTTGACTAAGAATCCTGTATGTCACTCTCATACTAAACATATCGAGATTCGGCATCATTTTCTTAGAGATCATCATCAAAATGGAGATATAAACCTTGTATACATAGATACTGATAATCAATTAGCTGACATCTTCACTAAACCTCTAGCGGAAGATCGCTTCAATTATTTACGTCGAGAATTAGGAATTTTGGACGTCAATAATATTAATTGATATTATTTTATGATTGTATATCATTATGCAAAAACTGTGTTAGAGACAAGCTAATAAAGAGTCTGTCTGTCACCACAACTACGGTTGAAGCGAAGCGGTATTTAAGAGTTCCCCGGTGAACCTCCGCCAGCTGGGACAGTACTCCTACAGCTAATCTGAGACAGCTGCTGTGTAACGATATTTAACTCATAAAATATTATTAATTATGTTATTTGAAAGCTAAAATAACTAATCTTTGAATTAAATATTTGAAACGAGTCAATGAAAAAGAAGTAGCAAAATCAACTTGAAAGAACCCTAGGCGAATTCGGCCGGAACTCTGACCGAATTCGGCCCGAGTTTGGTTGAGGGTATCTGCGTATATATCCAGAACCCGAGAGCTTCTTCTCTTCCATTGCTTCCATATTTCCAACCAGCAGCTACAGCCGCCCGAAAATCCTCCAAACCCTAGGTATTCACCAACCCATTGCTCCCTATCTACTTGGTAAAATCCTTCCAAACTTTGGAATCGTGCGGAGATCATCCTTCTCTACAACATATCTAATTTTTGTGAGGTATAACTCTCTCTTTCTCCACTTTCAAATTTGTGCTTATTTATTTCAATGGCACCTAGATTTAATCCATCTAAGAGGAAGAAGACCACTCCTAGTGAGGAAGGGTCGTCTTCGAATCCTCACACGGATTCACTGTTTTCGCCGATCCAAACGAGCGACGGCACTTTCGATGGATTTTTCTTCCAAACCCTCGATCAAGCCCTATTATGGTACGGTGATTTTTCCACCCGATCCATATGCGGCGGCGCTATGATCAAATGGACGGTATTTCCCGATCACCGTCACTTCTTTGAGGCATTAGGATTACACCTATTTGTTAAACTGAGCTTCCCAATAGCTACTAATGCCATTCGTTTATTCTACTGTAATCTCGTAGTTAACACTTTTGTTGTGAGCACACGTGTTGGAGGCGTCGACATCGAGTTCGATGATGTCCTCCTAGCGGAGATTCTTGGTATTCCCAATGAAGGTGAACCGCTAGTAGATATCACGGAATTCGAGTTTCCCGAAGACACGACACTCACTAGTTTCAAAGCGGAACTTTGTGCTCCTGACAGAGTACGCTCTGGAAAGTTCAAGGCTAACAACCTGAACTTGTTTAACTACGAATTGCACCGCATCATCTACTCTACTATCCTTCCCAAATCCACTTCCAAGGATGATGTGACTTCGCTTGAGCTGTCCGCTATGTATCATCTTATCAAGGGGATTCTTTTTTCCGTCCCCAAGACTATTATTCAGATGATGGGACGTTGTCGTGCTAGAGATCGAAATCTCTCTTACGCGATGATTCTCCCTCGTATCTTTCAGCGCTTCGACATCGATCTATCGACTTGTACTCAGGACTCTGAGCCCAAGTTACTCCAGCTTTCTCGTCGCAGCCGGATTGCTTCAGCTCCTCCTCCTGCTCCTCCTACTGCACCATCTTCACCACATCAGCCGTATGCCATGACTTTTGAGGGCATACATCAGCACCTATCTGCTTTGTACGTCTCGATGACGGACATGGCTCGTGAGCGTGAGTTCCGCGATGTCACCCGTTACCAGGCGATGGCAAACTCCTTGGCCGATCTGCGTTTTGCACAGACTGGTCACTCTGCCGCTTCCATCCCTCGAGATCCAGCTTTTTCGGGTTACCGCTATGAGGATGAGGCTGTCCATGCCTACTTCCAGCCCGATAACGCCTATGATTGGTATCGTGCTCCTCGAGATTATGTTGGCGAGTTCTATGCTGGCGCCCCTACTCATCCTACTGGCGCTGGTACTTCTGGTGCTGGTACTTTCGGTCATGCTGGCCGTGCTGCTGATGATATTGATGAGGATAGTGATGATGAGATCTGATCTGATTACTAGTGACATTCTACTGTATACTTGGAAATGCTCCGACATTCCAAGTTTTTATCATTTACTTTTTGATTAGTACTTTGTAGTTTGCTATCAGTATTTCTTTTATCTTCATGGACATGTTTATGATGTTTCATTTATGACATCTCAGTTAAGTTCAGCATTTTGTTTAGCACTATTTTCTTATATTGCTTTTCTTTTTTAAACTGTCTGTGAAATAGCATGCCTGAGATTTTTTATGCAATACATGCTTGTGATGATAAATTTCTCTAATTATTTACTGTATCTTTTATTTTTGTTTTCTCACTGTTTGTTACTTATGCATTGATTGCGGGGGAGTCTTCTGCATTTCATGCGGGGGAGCCTTCTCTTGTACAACTATTTTGCTAAGTGACAAAGGGGGAGAAAATTAAAATGATCTAACATTTTTTTTTGAGTTGAATACAGGTTATGAACAATTTTTCACCTTTTGATATTTTTTCGAACTAGCTTATTGTTATATCATTCATAGTTTGTCAATTATCAAAATGGGGGAGATTGTTGACCCATTGGTCATATGGTCAACCTGATTTTAATAATTGATCAAAACTCTGTCTGGATATACAAAGCTTGTTGGGACATTCTCAGCTTCTTGGACATAAGCAAGATTGGATATTCACTTCGTTCAAGACTGAAGATCTGTTTGCCTACTTGAGTCTGTATTTCCTATGCAATGTAATTTTCTTTTTATTTGAGTCTAGGAATACATTGTACACCGAGTCGTACTGGCAAATAGGCTATTCCCAAAAATAGTTCAAAATGTTTTTAAAATGACCTATCAAATTGTTTACAAAAAGGTTTTCAAAAAGGTTTTCAAAAATCACCAAAACCTATTTTAAAAACCCTAACCTAACCCTGACAGAACTCGGCCAGAGTTCGGCCAGAGTTCGGCCAGAGTTCGGTTGGTAGCCGTTTTGATTTTGAATTCTCTGGAACTTGGTCCTCCTGCAGTTGCGAATTTGACCGAGATTTGCTCATCGAGTTCTGCCCGAATTCTGACAGAGTTCTCCCTTTGGAAATCCTATAAATAGAGAAGTAATTCGATCATTTCAAATCACTCATTCACTTTCAATCTTCTCTCTATCTAAAGCTTTCTATCTTCCAAAGAGTTTTCTAGAGCTTTCATTTTCAGATCCCAAGCCAGTTACAATCCTCTAGTCGATTTGCCAGTACGGTACGGTCTAGAAGTTTCTGAAAGAGTTCTACCGACTGGATTAGTCCTCAACAGAGGGATACCAGTATACATCGCTGTCTTTGCGTTTGCTTTCTGAACTCTGTCTTTACTTTATTTTCATCTGTGATTATATACTGTGATTGTGTTGCTAACTTTTTTAATTAGCATTATTCCGCTGCCAACTCTATTCACCCCCCCTCTAGAGTATTACGCTTTACTATATCGTTCCTACACTTAACACTCAACCCCTTCCTCGCCTACGCCTCCAGCCTCTTCTTCTTCACCCTCTAGCTTCTTGTGCGCGTTCTGGTGGCGGCCGCCCAGGGCCTGCGAGTTGGCAAACTCCTTGAAGCAGAACTGACACCCGTACTTCCTGTCCTCTGGGCATCGTTCTCCCTTGTCGAACCTCTAAGAATTCGATGGCTTCTCGTACCCTTCTGCCGAATCTCGATGGGCATCGATGTCCAACTCGAAGCCAAACAGCCTGAGTAGCTTCTTCACAGTGCCTCTCTTGCTGTCATCGACTCCGCTGCGGACGTCCCTCAGCGATGAAGTAACGTCACTGATTTAGCGACGTATACTGACGTGCCTTTGCTAATCAGCGACATCAAACTTCGTTGCTAAACTTCACGGATTTAGTGACAAATAGAGTAACGTTTTGCTACGATAATGATGATATGGCAAGCTTTGTCCTGTCAGCTTGCTAGCGACGTTTTGTGAGATCCGGATTCTAAAAGCTGACATGAAAATTTTTGCCATATTAACAAGGTAGCGACGGCCCCGATATAGTTTAGCGACGTTCGGATACACATTTAATGATGTAAAATTTTCATTGAATGTCACTAAACGTCACAAATCTACAAAAAAAATATAGAAAACACAGATAGCAGTTTGTCTTCTGTCCAAAATCTGCCTACATTTATTAAATCACAGTTTGTAAAAACTAGACCCTAAACATACCAAAGTATGTGGGTGCTAACCACAATTAGTATTATATTCTTTTCCGGTGAACTGCCACTTTCTAGTTACAAATAATTGTATGTGGACTTACCAATCCCTTATATTAACAATCAAATCAAGACGAATGAAAGATAAGTGGACTACAAAATTATTTTTGTGAAAATTGGATCTTCTCGGCCTCCTGTGCGATTAAACCAAAAATAAACATACGACACAATGACAAACACGAATCCATTGTTATGCTGGAGCTGAAGGTGCAAATGTAGGTCGGACGGCCCAATAACGGAGTTCGAGGTCACTCCTGCTCACACTTTCCAACTGGTCAGATCGGGTTATCCATCCATAGAACCATCAACCATGTCTGGTCCGGTCAAACCCTCTTTGGACCAAATTTGTTTTCCTCAGATTGGTGGACTTGTTCCGATCCAAACGACGCACATACATATCTTTACTATTATAATGCGGCTCGAAAACGCTTAAAATGAGTCGTCTAAGCCGTATCTATCATCCATTAAACAATAATAATAAAATATATATTTTTTTTTACAAAAATGTGACACGCCTCACGTAGTTAACGGAAAGAAAAAAAAATCTAAAATGCCTCTAACTGCAAGAACATATAACAAATTCTAAAATATATTCAATATTCTAATTATATTTAGATATTTATAACAAATCTAAACTAAAATATATTCAAATTATATTTTAAAATATTTTAATATAATTTAAATTTTTATCTAATTTTTTAACAATATTATAGATTGTACGTGTAACGCAGATGCATGTGACTAGTATATGTTAAAGAGTTCTAGCTCTAGTGGCTAGATGGATTCAATCCGACCCGAAAATCGGATTAGTCCTTTTTCGAAAATATTTTTGATATTATTTTAATTGTTCTCTTTTTTTATAAGTAATTCATTCCTTCCTCTTTACTTTACGTTATGCAAGTATTCTCAAAGAAAAAAAAATAAGAAAAAGAAAAGGAAGATCAGCATGCAATATTTTAGACTAGTACACAAAAAGAGATGTCAGTAGATTCATTAACCGATCTGTTGAGCAATTCAAGGAGCCAGAAAAGTTGTGAGCACATCACCTTCAAAACAAACCGTCTCACCTACATTAAATCCAGCATACATAGCTAACATACCAGATCATGCAAATTCCTATTCTTAATTTTATTCAAATACAAACATTCATATATTTAATATAATATGATCTGAATCAAATTTAAAATTAAATTCGTTATCCTAATGCAACCTATAACTAAAATCTAATCAAAATCAAATAATAGTGTTTTATTTAAATTCAGTATAATCTATAATTTAAAATTAACTTACTTTAAATTTAATTTGCTTTAATCTAATATACTTTTCTATTTAAAGTAAGAATATAATACAATTATTAGGTATATATCTCTTATTATAATGCAAACAAAAGTGAGCCGTCTAAGCTGTTGGTACTTGGTATATCACTGTCACACACTAATTAATAAAAATAATAATTCTTATAATTAACTACCACAATATATGCCTTATGTATAATTGTATATCCACGTACTTTTTTAATCCTTATATATATATATATATATATATATATATATATATATATATATATATATATATATATATACTTCTCTTTTACAAGGCCAACGGACTACGTCCGTACTCCAAAAGTCGTTCCATACGACAGGCCAAGAATCGTGTTCGTGGGACACACGATTATACTGAACCCGCACGCGTTGGAAAAAAAGAAGAAGCATGTGGGCCGGTCTAGGCCTACTTGAGATCCAGCCCGTACTCGACCTATTGGGGTCAGGGATCCGGACTAGGATTCAATGTTTGGGTCAAAGCGGCCCAGAGTCTTCGACCGGATCCGGTCAAATCTGGTCTATTTCGGTCGGTCCGGCACACATTTCAAATTTAAGAGACTAAATAAAGATGTGAAAAAGATTTGATGGTGGCAGTTGTCTGATTGATTCCTCGGTGGCGCGTACAGACTAAACAAACGTTCGGATTTAGTTTGTGGTTTCCAAATTTGGATTCAAAAGGATTGGGTTTTGTTTCCTTATTTGTCTCCACCCCTCCTCTTTATATTCTCTCTACTCGCTCCTCCTTTGCAAAAACCAAACCAATTCTTTTCCTTCCCTCTCTCAACAACAAACATGGTGTCTAAAGAGAGGAATCCCTACCAGAACAACACTGGAATCAAGAGAAGGGTCTGCATCCCCACCTACGTCTGGAGGAAGAGGATGATGGGGACCTGGAAGAAGTCTCGTCTTCATCCATCAAGCTCTTCGGCTTCCTCCCCATCTTCGTCTTCGATGCCTTCGGTCACGTCGCCGTTCGTCGTCAATGCTCCATCTACAGTTCTCAGCACGGAGATGAAGAGGAGGGTCTGCGTCCCAACATTCGTCTGGAAGAAGAGGATGATGGAGATGAGGAAGAAGGCCGATGCAACCGCCTCTTCGTGTTCCTCTTCGTCTTCGTGTTCGACGCCTTCGGTCACATCATCTCCTCCGAGGTCTCCGTCGCCAATGTACACACCTTCGTCTCCGGAATATAGTCCTTCGACTCCTGAGTACACCCCTTCGTCGCCCGAGTACACCCCTTCGACTCCGGAGTACACTCCATCTACTCCCGAGTACACACCTTCGACGCCTCCTTCGACTCCGGAGTACACCCCATCTACTCCTCCAGTTGGATATTTGTATTAAGAAACTTGTAAGAGCATAGTACAGTTTGTATCTAGCTAGGCAGCAATGTGAACCTACTTTATATTGATTTTTGTACTGTAATATCAAGGATGTAATAACTATTACATAATCTATTCTGAATGATTTGCTGTTCCTAAACGAGTTATGAAAAGTATAATGAACATATGTTGTCTCCACACTCAATCAAGAATAGATAATTATAATCTATTCAGATTTCTTATTCTTCAATCTTGAATACCTGATTAGTTCTCTTTTTGGTAATCTGTTTTTTTTTTTTTAATTCTTGGTGTACTGTTACCTTTCTCTAAAAAGGGTAATATCTTGAAATTCAAGAGCAAGTTGGGCCATAGAGCAATATATTTTGGATTTTCTGATAGGAGACTTACTATCTCAACATTTACTTTCTTGTTTCTCATTTTTCAACAAGAGGGGTGTTCTTAATCCAATAATAACAGTTAGTTGGCATTGTGAGATCTTCAGGGCCAATCTTAATAATATTGGATAAGTAATTGAAATAGTCTATTTACTTTCTTAAATTATATTTACTCTAGCCTCAAGGATAATATTTTGCTCGAAATGTTCATATCAGATGAAATATTATCAGTGTTGGATGAATTACGTGATTGCTAAAAGAAAAAATTAGGTGTGTAGCTGAAAGTTCCTAATTAGGCTATTATATACTGTTAAGATTAGGCTGATGAATTTGATGAGCTTAATTAGCTATTTCTACTAGAGACGTCACTTCTGTGAACCTTGTCGTAAATATTCCATCGATCAGAGTATTTTGATAAACAAAACAAAATGAACTTCCCTGCAAGTATGTATGTGTATGCTCATAACATGTACAATCAAAATGTGGAAGTTTAATTTTGGAAGTTGAGAAGATTTATCATTGGTAGCATAAGTCTTGAGGCTACCTCTATTTCTCTGAAAATCAAACTATATCGACTGCGGCTAGCGTGTAGCCGATGACAGATATTTTATACAAAACGATTGTATATATGTTACTGATTTTACATCATGTGAACTCTTCTTTTGGTGAACTACTTGCATTTGATGTTTTAGTGTTCTGAAATTAGGAAGGTCTTGACACTATTAAAACCAGGTGAAAAGAAAATTTTCTCTCCTTGGCATCATTCTATTTCGAGTCTCGCGCCTGACTATACGGGTGCTGAAGTCTTCTAGAGGGAAACCACAAGCTTTTTACTGCTAAAGCATGTTATGCAAGGAAAGCAGAGGACCCTAAACCAAAGAAAGTATGTTTGCAATCCAAGTTCGAACAAGAAGGTCGGTCAAGGTACTAGTTGAGGTTCAGAAGGATGGAACCTGAGTCAAATGCTATGTAATATAATCTAATGAATGCTGGGCATTTCTTCTTTCACAACTTTATACAACACCCTCTCGCTTCAAGTGCGAAATCAGAAATTCAAGCTGCGGTGGGCTAGAGTGACTAACGTGGGCAGACTCATATGGAAATATATATATAACGAAATAGGAAAAAAAATTGTGGCAGACTGTCTTCGTATTAATGATTGCGTAACCTTTCAGTTTGTTTTTTCCCATTTTCTTGGATAGAGAGTTTCAATTTAGTGTGAGTTACAGATACGCAAAGTTGTGCTTCTTCTATCACATTCTATAATATGGGCCCTTAGGTTCCTTTTAACCTACTTTTTGCAAAGGTATTCTTGCACCATACACTGATTTCTGTACTATACAAACTTATGTTTATCGAGGTGTCATTATATGCTGTTAGTTTTAGGCTGTAGAGAATTATGAAGACATCCCATGTTTCTAAGAGTGGTGTGTAGAGGTGTTCTTATGTTCCACCGATCTTAAGTGTAAGTACTTGATTAAGCTTTTATAAGAGTAGTCTTCTGCTAGGTTACAATTCTCACTAAAATGTAGTTTTTTATTGAAGTCGGTGGAACTTTCACATCGTATAAGAGTAACCTACTTAATTCAAAACTTCTCTAGTGTGCATATCGCGTGAATCCAACTCTCTGTCTAAAATTTGCATGTTAGAATATAAATATGTAACTCAACTTTCACTATAGCTCTAGAATTTTGCTGGCAAAACATCATATCTCTCCACATAATTGAACCCTTCCTTCTTCGTTTTGGCACCCCTAAGCTGTTTTTCTCTCATCTAGTCACCTATTTTACAAGTACCAACATTTACTACAAGAAGACATAAAATTTGTAGGGTTCCCAGAATTTCAACACGGGTATTAGGGATTCGGGCTGGCCTTGGGGTAAGCCAGACAAAACTTCGGACTTGGACAACCATCCTTTACTTAGGACAATTCTCAGGCTTAGCATGAACCCAATAGAGGTCGGGGTCACGGGTGACCCTCCATGATCGGTTTACAATAAAGGTCAAGGAACAACCAAAACTAGCTCCAGATAGGACAGCCCAACCCCATGGGCCGGCCCTGTTGGGGATATATAACTTAAACCCGACACGGGTATTGATACATAAACTACCCTATATCTCCTTTTTCTATGTAGCTTTGTTTGTTGTTTATAGTACTGTATGGGAATGGAGATTAGTGCATGAATCTCTTTTAATGTGTTATAGTGGAGTGATTTTTGTTTTAATCATCTATGTTGACAACTTTATGAGTTTTTATATACAATGACGGAGAGTGTCGCTTATGGGATGATGATGGTGGAATGTCAACTCCTTTAAACTATTTTGCATATATATAAACATACAAATTAATAAAGCCTGTTAGCAACTCAACTTCCATGCTAAAACCCCTCATTCCTGAAAGCGTGAAGAACAAAAATAAATGGCAAATTATACATTTCAATCGTCTTTGTAGACTTGGGTTACTAAATACAGAGTTATCGAACTCTCTCTCTCTCTCTCTTATAAAATATCTTATAGTAAAACCATTATAATTATACTATATTTCCGGAAGATCAGTAAGAGTTGGATTGCATAGTAGACGCCAGCTGAAGGTCCAAAGCATTACGAGAATGCTTGCCAACTGTCTGTAGTAACCCTAGAGGGGGGAAGAATAGGGTCAAGCTAACTAATCAAGCACTTAGCACAAGTTAATGGACAATTTAAAAATATAAGTGCAAGAGAAGAAACAACAACAATACTGTCATGCCCCGGTTCCAAATAGAATTTTTAGAGCACTGTGATACATCTCCAGGCTACGCACCCGTATAACACATGTCGTGTCATACCCGCGATTGCCGCCTGTAAATTCTAGGATAAAGTATAGACATCAAGAGACAATCTAAAGTAATTTACATTTAATTACATAAAACTCGTATGTTCGATCACATATTTACATTCTTTTTTACATCCAAAAGTTCATAGCTATACATAGAACAACAAAGGACAACTACTCATTCCAACATCTTTCATTTTCTTGTCTTATTCATAAAGCTCCTTCTTATTGTAAAGCTGCACTCCTTCCTGGCCTTCAACAAACCCTAGTGAACAAAACTAGGTCGTCAATACGACGAGCAAGTCCTCGGTCAAGGAACGGGATAAGTAAAATAAGTTGATAAAATTATTGAGATTAATTCGGAATGAAGAAAATTAAGGATAACTTTTGCTAAAATTGAAATCCACTTAGAATATAATTAGTTTTCTGAAATTTCTAAGACTACGGTTGTAATACAGGAATATGAAGAGCCTCTAACAAGTCCTAAATGTAAAATGCAACAATTAGAGAAACACTTCTGGATCACACAATACCTAATATCTTGGCAATAATCCTATTTACCCAGGATCAGGTTTATACTTAATAGGCGGTGCTTAGATTTATCCGTCCTATTAGTATCAAGAATCATATAATGATGTGATGTAAGTCAGGATAACACAAGAGTTGTTTTTCGAGTTATCAGAATCAAGTGTTATAACAATTGTTGACTTAAAATTTTTCAAGAATATATGAAACATGCTACATTGGATGTTACAGTGCCGAATTCGGGGATTCGAAATCCAATGGAAAACAGGAAATAAGAAAGTGAGCTAAGCCTCACCTCGGACATTGTATGGTCGTACGAATGCCGATAACAGGAACTGATCACTTTTGTAAAATATAATATTACAAAGATTTCGAAGGTGTGATCCAGGATTTTCTCTCACATCCCAATGAAATTCTAATCTACAACTAAATCTAGGTTTTGTCTTTCCAAAAATCTATCTCTTAGAATTTTCGAAAATTTCGGCAGAGTTTCCTCTGTATTTATTGACTCCGAAAAATTCACAAGAGATATAAAATATGAAATTAAGATCTCGGGTTCGCCGACCCCTTCGGTGGACCAACTCTCAACACCGAAACCATGCAATATAATATCCTGGGTTCGCCGACCCCTTCGGTGGAGCAACCCTCAACACCGGTACACACGCATATATGTATATAACCATATAAATAAATTAAAAGTTTCTTACCCAAGGCTATTTTAACTTGGCAAGGTTTGCTTGCTACTTGTGATTTGCTAATAACACAAGTCAAAGACAAATCATTAGTCATTAGGGAAACACATTCTCAAGGAAAGGAATGTTACTACAACCCTAATTGCAGGTGATATCACCCGATATATAGAGAGTCAAAATGCCCAAAGATCTTATACGTAAGCCTATAGTTATAATTAAACTATCTAAAGACTTAAGAATTATTACACAACCATGTTTGTATGCGTAAATTCTATTTGTAATGCTGATTTTAATAGAACGTGAGCCAAATATCAAATAAGGACTTTCAAGGATCCATATACATACTAGTCAGAACAAGGAATGAAGACCCATATATACATTTGGTCAATTTTCAAATTGTTGTGATACGTGAACAAGTATCGATTTTAACAAGGTTACCAAGAGATTTAAAGTCCATAGCAATCCTAAAACTTGATATTAATGTCTTATATATGTCAGTTATCCAAAATATGCTAGTTTTAACTAGGTAGGGATGAAAATGTCTCAAATATTGGTATAAAAGAAATCTGGACAGAATTGTACGTGACAAGAAAAACACATGTAAATACCAGTACTTAAATAACTTGTTTAAATAGGACTAGGTACTTCAAGTTTATGTATAAGTGATGTCCAAAACCTTACATTACATAATTAAACTAGGAGTTGAAGAGCTAAAGATATGTAAACATACAACTTGAATCAAGGATAAAAGTTTTGTGCAATTAGTAGAAAGGGTTAGTGACATATATAAAAAAATCAGAATATAAATTTAATACAATTAGTAAAGACACATATCTTTCTATATGCATCAACCACTAGGTTCACTTCTATGTATCCTATGTTTCTTGTATATTGTCAAGTATGTGTTCAATATACATATATATTTATATGGACACATAAGAACTAGAAATTTAATTATTGAAATTTTATGATTAGTAATACCAATTTCCTATTCTTTAAATGTTTGTATACAAATTTGCCAAAAAAAAGAAAATTGAAGGGGAAAGGAGGACTTGCCTTGGTTCCTTCGAATGCACCCAAGTTTCGCTTCAACCCTTCAAATTTTTTGAATCTAGGCCATAAAACCCAAAATGGAACCCATTAATAGATTTGACCTAAATTGAATTGAAAAGAAAGGATGAGGAAAAGAGGGGTTTTACCTAGGGTTTGAATGTGGAAGAGAAGGAGAAAGAGGTGGTGGTGTTGGAGGATGGGCCGACGGCGACAGCGACATGGCCGGCGGCGGCCGACGGAGACAGCAGCAGAGGGTAGCAGCAGCAGCAGCGGGTAGTAGCAGTTGCAGTAGCAAGAAGGAACGGAAAAGAGGAGGAGGAGGAGGAGAAGAGGAAGAGTGGAAATGAAGGGAAAGAAGAAGAAGTGAAGAAGAAGTAGAGGAAGAGAGAGAGAAAGAGAGAGGGAGGTGGCATAAATGAGGGGCTTCTCCTCATGCAAGGACCCACATGGCACGACCATATGCCATGTGCCCATAATTTGACACTATAACACCCAATTTTCCAGATGTGGGTAATTTTGAAATTTTAAAATTATAATAATTATTATTGTTATTTATTTCACATTATGATTTATGGTAATTTTTTTAATCATTTTAAACTATTTAAAAACTGCTCTAAGTCATGACTTATGATTTTGATGTACTGCTAGTGAAACCCTAGAGACTGCATGACCTAGAGCCTAACCATGTCATTAGGATAATTTAATTATTATTTCTAGTTTGAGGGTATTCTTGTCATTTTAAATTTATTTGAATTAATATATATTTAATTGGAATTTAATATGATTATTTGAATGGTGTGATTTAAATATAATTTAATTCATTGCCTTATAGTGTGTTTAGCCCTAGACTAGATTTGACCTAACCTAGATTAGTCATAGCTAGTCTTAGTTAACCATGGTTAGTGTTAGTTAGTGTTAGTTAGAATTTGTTAGCCATGGTTAAGTCATAACTAGATGGAACAACTAGGTCACAACTTGACTAGTGTGAAACCTAGGCATGTGAACCATTAAATTAGTTAGATTAATTTATAGCCATTGATCACCCCAAAACCCTAACCCTAGCATTTATGGCCAGTCACCTAGGGTTCCACACCCCTATTTAATGCCTCTTCCATCTAGGGCTAGCCTCCTTTAGGAAATTAGCAAGTTGAAAAAGAGAGGTAAATCCTAATCTTCCCCAATCCATATCTTTTCCATTTCAACTCCTTTTTCCTTCAAACTTCTTGCATTAGGATCTAATCCATGTATACTTTCTGTCCATCATGAGAAATTTCAGTGGAGGAACAATTTGGAGAATTTTGGATAGCAAGAAGAACACCCCTCTTTGGAGCTTTTTGAGCATTTTGACACACCTAGGTAACTTCTCATTCCCACCATAAAATTTTAGTTTCTAGGCATAGATAGGAAGCTCTAGGTGTCCTCTAACTGTTGGTATAGGTTTTGCTAGGTTTTGTGTCCATTACGTGTCCGTATCGGACACGTACCAGTGAGCATACCTGGGTGTTCGACGAAATGCCACAGTGGGCTTTTTGTTCATATTTTCTAAAATAGTTTGAATAGAAAATTAGGGTTTGGTATTGCTTATTAATTTCCAGTTGATTGAGGTGATATTGTGTCGTGTCGTGTCAGCTTGGACACACGAACACGTACGTTCTCGCATGCGTAGCAGTCCCCTGCTACTCGGAGGCAATTACTCCTTGGACACGCCACTTGGATACGAGATATTTGACACACAGGTCGGGGCAGACACTGACACGAGGCTCTCCAAGTTGCACGAGTCCTCATGTCGTATCTGACACGTATTCGTGTGTGCACTGATATTTTACTGTATCGGTTCAGCCGATTTTGGCTACTAATACACGTGTCGTGTCACACACACACGTGTCGTGGACCCAATTCAGGGTGTCCACATCCTAGACCTAGACCCCCTCGACACTGGGACACAAGCACAAGGTTTGTGTTGTGTCGTGTCGGGTGCACGAGCCCAAGGAACACGTACACGAGACTGATATTCCATATGCTCTAGTTCTGTAATTTCCTGTATTTAATTTCCAGTTTCATCTGTTTAATTAATAATTAATTTTCTATTTTAATTCCTGGACATGTGTATTAATCTCTGTTAGTTGATTTTACAAGTTGGATTGGGTTTCAAATGGGATTGAGACCTGTCAACTGATGCACTGTGCACAGTTCTGAATTCTCATATTTGATTCCTATTTTTCTGATCATTTAAAGTGTAATTTCACTGATTTCCTTGATGTTAATTATCATGTAGATTCATATACATGTGTGACTGATTTCTACAATGTTGATTGTTGGTCGATGTAGGTTTTTAGATTTTGAAATTGGGATTCCTATTATGTGATGACTGATACATGCCTGTTTTGAAAACTTGATTTGAATTTCCAGTTTAAAACTGATTTTGAACTCAAATTGACATGTTCAATCCATTTACATGTGTAATAGTTATTGCTAGGTTGGGTTTTCATGTTAGAATAGGATTGCACTTAAGAATATGGCTTTTCGAATATGGGATGGTAGGTTAATGTGGACTGAAACTTTCATTTCCTGTTTAAAAACTGATTTTGAATGTTATTGTAGCCATGTTTAATCCATTACTTTGTGTTAGTATCACTGTTAACTGTATACACAACATTCCCTATAATGTTAGCTAAATCCTGAGAATTGATTCCCATTCTTTTAAAAACTGTTTGAATGATGAATTGTCATGTTAACTCCTAGACATTGGGCTAGTTCACTGTCATCGGTTAGTTGTTGATTGTAATCATGTAAACTGACATTGGTATGTTTCTTGAAAACCCAAACCTGAGATTGAAACAGGAGCTGAACAATTGATTCACTGTTAACCATTAACTAGTGAACTGTCATTCAATTCCTGAGATTAGTCCCTGTTTTCCAAATTTTTGAACTGTCAACCTTGTGCTAGCTGAACATATATATATTGAACCTGAACTCGATTTCCTCTTCTTCTTTCCTGATGAATGATAACTGAACCATGTTAGCTTATGCACACTTCACCCCCATTCATTTCACTCACTCACTCCTTTATACATGTTTGTATAAGCTAAATGTAATGTAAAGTGAATGTGACTTATATATTGATATGTAAGTTTATGCATAAATGTACAATTGTGTTAACATGCATGTTTTGCA
This sequence comes from Iris pallida, assembly GCA_029216955.1. Classification (NCBI taxonomy): domain Eukaryota; kingdom Viridiplantae; phylum Streptophyta; class Magnoliopsida; order Asparagales; family Iridaceae; genus Iris; species Iris pallida. The sequence goes on along the minus strand of JANAVB010017596.1, from coordinate 11,782,266 downwards.
ATTAGGATATAGATAGCTTAGCCTATGTCTTTACTATTCACCACTATGTTCACACACTTAGACCTCCTTACATGCTAACTTTACTTTCTCTATTTACATATGTATGTATGAGATTCATGATAAATAGCTATGGGATGTGCTTTAATGTGAGGTGCTTGATGTGTGTGGCTTGTATAGCCTAGAAATGGTGTGTGCTTGCTAGAATAGGCTGGTTAGGCCTAGTGAGACTTGTTTGACTTAGATTTGACCTAGTTGACCTAGTTTGACTAGTCTAGTTGACTAGAGTTGACCGAGAGTTGACTTTAGTCCAGTTTGACCCCAAACTTCATGTAGATGCATTGTAGCAGTCTGTTCTATCATCTAGACTTATGGTGACTTGTACTGTTCTATAGGAGACAGACACCATTCTTCGGACAGTAGATACTCTTCAGATACTCAGGATACAGGCGAGTACATTCTCTGATCATTTCATATCCTTCTTAGGAGTATATTTCCTGCTTTAGATTATTTTACATAATACTGACACGTTGGAAACACGGATTAGTACTATATGGATCTTGTCGTGCGATGTTATCTCCTTAGCGGATACATCGGGTATTTCGTGTTCGTGTACTTTATCATGAGCATCGTGTACTCCTTGTGTTCGTGCTTTTTGTGTGCAAATCGTGTGAAATTGTGTGTACTTATGTGCTCACATGATCTTCGTGTGCGACTATACTTCGTGTGCAATAACATAACTTGGCTAGATCCTTGTGTATTGATTGGGGCGGGAGAGTAGAAGTGGTTATATAATCAATCCAGTAGATTACTCGTGTGCAACCTCTTTAGATTACTCGTGTGCAACATCGTGCCGTTTACATAACCATCTTGTGCTCTGAATCACTAGTCACTGATAGTTCTCTATATATTGTAGCTATTTACTTACAGTCTCTTTTTTTTACATCATATCGTTCTTCATTTTCCTGTATCTTACTCTCTAGCATGTTTATATTTCCTAACCTGTTATAATTTTGTTGAGATGTACTGTACTCGCTCCTGTCCTGACTGGACCTGTTAAAAATATTACAGAGGACGAGGCTGAGGCGTTCTGCCCTACTTATTACGTGCGACCCTAGAGGATTGCTGTGACCTGGACCAGCAGCAGGACCCACTAGCAGTGGATGACACTCCCCTAGATTAGGATGTTCTTCATTATCTTTTCTGGATTACTGTATTGAGATTCTGAGATGTTATTTGAGATATATATTTATTTAGACACTTAGACTTATGTGGATTGTATTCTTTGTGGATTTCATTATGTTCTTATCTATCTATCTATCTATCTATCTATCTATCTTTTATCATGATCTGCCTTAGATGTGATTGAGACTGTATTGCTTTGTCACCTCCATTCGGAGTGTATATACTATACATGTACCTTTATATTGTTAGATGTTGACCTAGGACAGCGTTCTACCGCCGATACTGTGGCATAGGATGGATGTACCCACGTCTCGTGCCCTTACTCTAGGGTGCGGATCGTGACAGACACATAACCCCAATGATGTGGCAAGCCAAGTATGAAATTCCATAATTTGTCTAAGGGTTCCCATACAAAATTTTATGCAAAAATTTATTTAAAACTATTAAATAAATTCATTGTTATTAATATAATTATTAATTATATAATTATTAGGAAAAAAGCAAATTAAGGCATAACATTCTACCCTCCTTAAAAGAAATTTCGTCCTCGAAATTTATTAGAAAATAAGAAAGTTTGAGAATAGCAACAGCTAAAGTTACTTTGATCATTGAATAGGTAGGGATATTGTTGTCGCATCTCTTTTTCTCTTTCCCAGGTGGATTATCCAGGTGAATTCTTGTTCCAAGATACTCGAACGAATGAAATAGTCTTATTCTTAAGAACCTTCTGTCTTCGATCCAAAATTTCTACCGGCTTCTGTTCTAGGCGTAGAGTTGGACCCACTGTGATCTCTGAATGATCGAGTATGTGACTGGGATCTGGTACATATTTTTGAAGTTGAGATACATAGAATACATTATGGACTCCTTCCAAAGAGGGTGGTAAAGCCAGTCGGTAGGATACATCTCCCGCTCGTTCCAAAACATCAAATGGGCCTATATATCTCGGACTTAGCTTTCCTCTTGTTCTAAATCTGATTGTTCCCTGAGTTGGCAAAATCTTTAAAAACACATGATCACCAGCCTTGAATTCCATGTTTCTTCGATGCTTATCGGCCCACATTTTATATTGGTCTTGCGCTGCTTGGAGATGACTTCGAATTGCCTTGACCTTGTCTACAGTCTGTGTAACTAGCTCTGGACCCAGGAGTTGGCATTCTCCTACATCACTCCAGCATATTGGTGACCGACACTTCCTTCCATACAAAGCTTCAAATGGTGCCATTTTAATGCTAGCCTGATAGCTGTTGTTAATATGAGAACTCAATTAAATGCAATTGGTCATCCCAGGATCCCCCGAAGTCTAAGGTACATGCTCTTAACATATCTTCTAGGATTTGAATCATTCTTTTCGACTGACCATCGGTTTGTGGATGGTATGCTGAACTGAACTTCAGGCGAGTACCGAGACTATCTTGCAAGTTTTTCCAAAACTTAGAGGTAAACCGAGTATCTCTGTCTGAGACGATACTCACTGGTACCCCATATTGACTAACAATATTTTTTATGTACATATCTGCTAAGAGCTCAGTAGATTGACCGACCCGAAATGGTAAGAACCTTGCAGATTTAGTAAGCCTGTCCACAATTACCCAGATGGCATTATTACCCTTTCTTATTCTTGGAAGTCCGGATACAAAATCCATCGTAATATGTTCCCATTTCCATTCTGGTACAGGCAGGGGTTGCAAAAGTCCGACGGTCCGTTGATGCTCGGCCTTTACTTGTTGACAAACCAAACATTTTGAAACAAATTTGGCTATCTCCTGTTTCATTCCGTGCCACCAAAAATTCTGTTTCAGATCCTTATACATCTTCGTACTCCCAGGATGAATGGAGTACTGTGAGTTATGTGCTTCCGACATTATCTCAGTCCGAAGTTCTCCATATGGCACACATAAACGATTTCCAAACCTCAAAGATCCATCGGAATGCTTAATCAATCCAGTTTGTGTTCCTATCTCAGTCTTGCTCCATAATCTTTGTAGTTTCATATCATCCTTTTGTGCCTCTTTAATTCTTTCTATTAGGGGTTATTGTATTTGTAAGTTTTTCCAGATTCTATCTGTTACTGGACATATTACTTCAATTCCTATCTTCTTTAGATCTTCCAATATTTCTTTAGGTGTATTCATAAAGAAAGCTGTAGGTCTTCTACTTAAAGCATCCGCTACTTTGTTTGCCTTTCCCGGATGATATTCCAATTCCATATCAAAGTCCTTAAGCAACTCTAACCACCTCTGTTGCCTCATGTACAACTCCTTTTGAGTAAATACATATTTAAACTTTTATGATCTGTGTATATCTTGATTTGTTCACCATATAAGTAATGTCTCCATAGTTTTATTGCAAAGACCACAGCTGCCAATTCCAGATCGTGAGTTGGGTAATTCTTTTCATGAGTTTTCTGTTAGCGAGAATCATAAGCGATAACCCTTCCATGTTGCATTAATATACAACCCAATCCTTTTCATAAATCATCACTATAGATCTTATAGCCTCCTAATCCTGATGGTAATGCCAGTATTGGAGCTGTGATGAGTCTTTCCTTTAGTTCTCAAAGGCTGTTTGACACTTATCAGTCCAATTAAAATTTTCATTCTTCCGGGTCAATCGAGTGAGTGGCTCCGCAATTCTTGAAAAATTCTCCACAAATCTCCTATAATATTCAGCTAGACCAAGAAAGCTTCGGATTTCTGCTACATTCTTAGGAGTAGGCCATGACTTGACAGCTTCTACTTTCTTAGGGTCTACCGATATCCCTTCTCCGCTCACTATATGACCTAAGAAGAAAATTTTGTCCAACCAGAATTCACATTTGTTTAACTTTTCATACAATTTCTCTTGTCGTAAAGTTTAAAGTACTATCCTCAAATGTTCTTTATGTTCATTTTTATTCTTTGAGTAGATCAATATATCATCAATGAATACAATCACAAATTTATCCAAGTATTGATAAAATATTCTGTTTATCAGATCCATAAATATGGATGGAGCATTAGTTAGCCAAAAAAGCGTAACTTGAAACTCATAGTGCCCATAACGGGTTCTAAAAGCTATCTTTGGTATATCCTCCTTTCTTACTTTCACCTGGTGATATCCCGATCTGAGGTCAATTTTGGAAAATACTGTTGCTCCTCCTAATTGGTCAAACAATTTCTCAATCCTTGGCAACGGGTATTTATTTTTGATAGTTAATTCATTTAAGGCTCTATAATCTATCACTAACCTCAGACTTCCGTCTTTCTTCTTTACGAATAGCATAGGTGCTCCCTAAGGAGATCCACTAGGCCTGATAAATTCCTTAGCCAACAATTTCTTGATTTGTTTATTCAATTCAACCAATTCTTCCTTGTTCATTAGATAAACTTTCTTTGCAACAGGTACAGCTCTAGGAATTAGATCAATACAAAATTCAACGACCCTATCAGGTGGTAATCCCGGTAGTTTATCAGGAAATACATCCTTAAATTAGTCTACAATCTTGGGCCATTCTACTACTTGGTTCTGAAATTTTTTTCCTGATGGTAATTCGAATTTTTTTAATTCTTTTCCATCAAATTCCTTCTGATCTCTGATAAATTCATGTATATCCTTACCGGGTAGTGAAAATTGCACCTTTCCTTGTCTACAGTCTATAATTGCTGAGGCCAAGGTTAACCAATCCATCCCAAATACCACATCATAGTTATTCATGGGAAATACTAGTAATCTAGTCTTGAAGCTTTCTCCTCCCATTTTAATTGGTCAATTTCTAAGTATTCGGCAAACTTCTACAATACCATTACCCGTAAGAATTTTTAAATTTTTGGCTAGGAGTTGAGTGATTATATCATACATGGATATAAAAGATGCAGATATAAATGAGTGAGTTGCTCCAGAATCAAATAATACTGATGCAGGGCTAGATGATGCAAGTATGGTACATGACACCACTTCTTCGGCCATTTCTTCTTCGTTGACATGCATCATGAAAGCTTGTCCATGCTTCCTTTTCTTTTGTTGTTGCCCTGACCAGCCTTTTGTGCTTGATGGAACTGATGCGATTGGGGTGCTAGGGCTGGCCTCTGCTGGTATCCAATAGGTACGCGAGCTTGAGCTGGAGGTGTTGCATGAGTCATAGGCCTTGGCCCATTCATCTGAAGAGGAGGTCTTGACCGGAATCCTTGCGAATTATTTTGCACCTCAAATCTTCCAGCGGCTTGTCGAGGACACTGTTGTATCTGATGTTCAGACGACCCACATATGAGACACCTTCCTTGAAGATTTCTACAGTCATTCCTTGTATGTCCAGGTTTCCTACAATATGTGCAGCTCTGACAATTTTTATTTTGTTGGGTTTGGATATATTTTTGTTGTCTCTGCCCTGGGTTCCTACCCTGAGGGGAGCTGGTTTCCATGTTTTGCTTTTGCCCTCCTATCTTCGAGTTAATCTTATCATTTTGCATCCTCTCTTGGTCTCTAGCTGCTTCAACCACCTCAGCATAAGTCTGACATGCGTAAGGTGCGACCTTCATTTTTAATTTGTCATTTAGTCCTTCTCGGAATCGGGCTATCTTTGTCTTTTCCGTGGCTACCATATGGGAAGCATACCGACTAAGTCTTGTAAATTCTGCCGCATACTCATCGACAGAGGTCTTATTCTGCTTCAAATATATGAATCTCCTTTCTAGCTCCATCCTGGCGCTGGCGGGAAAGAACCTTTCTTCAAATCTCCTTTTAAATTCCTTCCAGGATATAATCTCATTAGAGTCTTTGGGGTGCTGAGCGCTCCACCAATGTTCAACCACATCCTTTAGTTGTATTCTTACTAAATACATCACATCATCTGGCGCGATCTTGGCACCCTTCAACAATCCCTCGGTAGTCTTTAACCATTGAACCGCTTCTAAAGGAGTTTCGGTCCCTACGAAGTTAGGTGGATTTATATTCCTGAAGTCTTGGATTATCCCAGTTTTGGGTGCAGGAGCAACATCAAGCCTTTCTAGTATTCTAGCTGATGTGGCTTGAGCAAGTTGGACTTGCTGGGTATTAGTCTCCAGGACTTTCTGAAAAATTTCAAGAACATCAACCGTCTGCGGTTCTGAAGATTCAGGTTGCGCCGACTTTTGAGTTGGAGGAGAAGACATTTTCCTGGATATTAAGAATTCATAATTTTTAATATGAGGTTGAAAATAATTAATGACTCAGGAATACTTATTAAAGGTAGATAAATTTGCAAAACTAAGATCAATTGCAAATCAGAAAGATCATATATAAATAAGCATACTTTTATTTATTTCACAATAGTACAATTTGCTTTCAGAGAGTCATCCTTACATACTAACACATTTCTACCCTTTCTAACCTTATACACCACTATTTCCATCTGCTGATTTACAAAAGTGGTACAGCAGACAAAATATTTTCCTTACTAAGCCATTTCTTTCTATTAAGTGCATTCTTATTCCAGTGCTAATAATGTCAAGTACCTTATCCTAGGGTTCTTGCTAGACTTCCTAAGAACACAACTTAGGATCTCAACCTATATAGGTCTCTAAATCTGACCTGCATGGGCCACCACTAAAAGACGTGTCACGCCCCGGTTCCAAATAGAATTTTCGGAGCATTGTGATAGATCTCCAGGCTACGCACCCGTATAACACATGTTGTGTCATACCTGCGATTGTCGCCTGTAAATTCTAGGATAAAGTATAGACATCAAGAGACAATCTAAAGTAATTTACATTTAATTACACAAAACTCGCATGTTCGATCACATATTTACATTCGTTTTTACATCCAAAAGTTCATAGCTATACATAGAACAACAAACGACAACTACTCATTCCAACATCTTTCATTTTCCTTGTCTTATTCATAAAGCTCCTTCTTATTGTAAAGCTGCACTCCTTCCTGGCCTTCAACAAACCCTAGTGAACAAAACTAGATCGTCAATACGACGAGCAAGTCCTCGGTCAAGGAACGGGATAAGTAAAATAAGTTGATAAAATTATTGAGATTAATTCGAAATGAAAAAATGAAGGATAAGTTTTGCTAAAATTAAAATCCACTTAGAATATAATTAGTTTTCTGAAATTTCTAAGACTACGGTTGTAATACAGGAATATGAAGAGCCTCTAACAAGTCCTAAATGCAAAATACAACAATTAGAGAAACACTTCTGGATCACACAACACCTAATATTTTGGCAATAATCCCATTTACCCAGGATCAGGTTTATACTTAATAGGCGGTGCTTAGATTTATCCATCCTATTAGTATCAGGAATCACATAATGATGTGATGTAAGTCAGGATAACACAAGAGTTGTTTTTCGAGTTATCGAAATCAAGTGTTATAACAATTGTCGTATGACTTGAAATTTTTCAAGAATATCGGAAACAGACTACATTGGATGTTACAGTGCCGAATTCCGGGATTCGGAATCCAATGGAAAACAGGAAACAGGAAAGTGAGCTAAGCCTCACCTCGGACATCGTATGGTCGTACGAATGCTGATAACAGGAACTGATCACTTTTGTAAAATATAATATTGTAAAGATTTCGAAGGTATGATCCATGATTTTCTCTCCCATCCCAATGAAATTCTAATCTACAACTAAATCTAGGTTTTGTCTTTCCAAAAATCTATCTCTTGGAATTTTCGAAAATTTCGGCTGAGTTTCCTTTGTATTTAATGACTTCGAAAAATTCACAAGAGATATAAAATATGAAATTAAGATCTCGTGTTCGTCGACCCCTTCGGTGGAGCAACTCTCAACACCGAAACCATGCAATATAATATCCCGGGTTCGCCGACCCCTTCGGTGGAGCAACCCTCAACACCGGTACACACGCATATGTGTATATAACCATATAAATAAATTAAAAGTTTCTTACCCAAGGCTATTTTAACTTGGCAAGGTTTGCTTGCTACTTGTGATTTGCTAATAACACAAGTCAAAGACAAATCATTAGTCATTAGGGAAACACATTCTCAAGGAAAAGAATGTTACTACAAACCTAATTGCAGGTGACATCAACCGATATGTAGAGAGTCAAAATGCCCAAAGATCTTATACGTAAGCCTATAGTTATAATAAACTATCTAAAGATTAAGGATTATTACACAACCATGTTTGTATGCATAAATTCCATTTGTAATGTTGATTTTAATAGAACGTGAACCAAATATCAAATAAGAACCTTCAAGGATCCATATACATACTAGTTAGAACAAGGAATGAAGACCCATATATACATTTGGTCAATTTTCAAATTGTTGTGATACGTGAACAAGTATCAATTTTAACAAGGTTACCAAGAGATTTAAAGTCCATAGCAATCCTAAAACTTGATATTAATGTCTTATATATGTCAGTTATCCAAAATACACTAGTTTTAACTAGGTAGGGATGAAAATGTCTCAAATATTGGTATAAAAGAAATATGGACAGAATTGTACGTGAGAAGAAAAACACATGTAAATACTAGTTCTTAAATAACTTGTTTAAATTGGACTAGGTACTTCAAGTTTATGTATAAGTGATGTCCAAAACCTTACATTACATAATTAAACTAGGAGTTGAAGAGCTAAAGATTTGTAAACATACAACTTGAATCAAGGATAAAAGTTTTGTGCAATTAGTAGAAAGGGTTAGTGACATATATAAAAAATCAGAATATAAATTTAATATAATTAGTAAAGACACATATCTTTCTATCTGCATCAACCACTAGGTTCACTTCTATGTATCCTATGTTTCTTTTATATTGTCAAGTTTGTGTTCAATATACATATATATTTATATGGACACATACGAACTAGAAATTTAATTACTGAAATTTTATGATTAGTAATACCAATTTCCTATTCTTTAAATGTTTGCATACAAATTTTCCAAAAGAAAAGAAAATTGAAGGGGGAATGAGGACTTGCCTTGGTTCTTGGAATGCACCTAAGTTTAGCTTCAACCCTTCAAATTTTTGAATCTAGGTCATAAAACCCAAAATGGAATCCATTAATAGATTTGACCTAAATTGAATTGAAAAGAAAGAAGGAGGAAAAGAGGGGTTTTACCTAGGGTTTGAAAGTGGAAGAGAAGGAGAAATAGGTGGTGGTGTTGGTGTTGGTGGGTGGGCCGGCGGAGGCAGCAGCGGCCGGTAGCAGCAGCGGCCGGTAGCAGCAGCGGCCGGTAGCAGCAGCAGCAGGTAGCTGCAGCAGCAGCAGCGGGTAGTAGCTGTAGCAGTAGCAAGAAGGAAGGGGGAAGAGGAGGGGGAGAAGAGGAAGAGTGGAAATGAAGGGAAAGAAGAAGAAGTGAAGAAGAAGTAGAGAAAGAGAGAGAGAGGGAGGTGGCATAAATGAGGGGCTTCTCCTCATACAAGGACCCACATTGCACAACCATAAGCCGTGTGCCCATAATTTGACACATAACCCCAATGATGTGGCAAGCCAAGTATGAAATTCCATAATTTGTCTAAGGGTTCCCATGCAAAATTTATGCAAAAATTTATGTGAAAGTATTAAATAAATTTATTGTTATTAATATAATTATTAATTATGTAATTATTAGGGAAAAAATTAAGGCATAACAAATACCGACATACGATATATCCAGGTATCCTCCCAAGGGGCACTCCAGTCTCGGAACTCTCTCCGGCTTTAATCCACTATTTGAGTAAATAGTTACACACGAGTTTGGATCCGAAGAACTCGTCAACTTCAACACGAGTTTGGATCCGAAGAACTCGCCAACTTCTTATACGAGAGCTTTAGTCCGAAGGCCTCTACGACTTCAACCGAGAGTTTGGATGCGACTCTCCAACTTCAACCTAGAGTTTGGATCCGAAGACTCTCCAACTTCAACCGAGAGTTTGGATCCGACGACTCTCCAACTTCAACCTTTCACAATAGGTTTTGATCTTACAACAAGATGAAGATCTTACTTTTCAACTCAATAACTCTAATACAATTTGTGGATGGCAAATGAAAGCTTTGTAGAGTTGTTTGTGGATGGACTTTGGTGGTTTAGAAATTTTTATGCTCAAAGCATCAACCTTGAATGAAGGGGTTCAAGGCTATTTATAACCAAAGCATTGAAAAGAGCTCAAAGACAACTTTTCAGTCAGCGATCGGTATACCGTCGGTACGAACCGGTATACCGTCGAAATACCGGTCTGGAATTGTACCGGCTAGAAATATAGCCGTTGGGATCATTAAATGTTCGAAATCTGACCGTTGGATTTTCAACGTTACTAAATCGGTATACCATTGGTATAGATCGGTATTCCGTCAGTACGCCGATTTTGTAGACAGAAACTTTCTGTGAACAAAAAAGCAGTATACCATCGGTATAAACCGGTATAACGTCGGTATGCCGGTTTTCATCCGAAAATAATTCTGGACTAATTTTTACCCTAGCTTTCGATTTTTCCATCCATTTCTTGTGTTTACAATTATTCCTAAGACTCATTACAGACTCCAGATATACTGTAGCAGGTGTAGGCTTCTTCAGAGTCTTGAAATGATGATGGCATGGCATGACATGGCTTCTTTCCTTGATAGATATTGGCTTCTTCCTTGATGTTAGCTGTCCAAAGATATCTAGTTTGTGAAAATTGGATACCTTTCGGGGGCTTCGCCCCCGAATGCCCGACGAGGGGCGCTGCCCCTTCGACCCCCGTCCGCTGACCGTGCTGCGGAACCCCCGAGTACGTGGCTCCGGAGATGTCGTCGGATGGTTCAGAGAAATCTTGTGGGAGACCATCGTCTTTGGCTCATCTTAATTTCTTCAAGCATATGTCCATGTTTGATCTTGCTTATTGCTTTTCTGTAAATACATGTTAGGCGAACAAAACAATGTACATGTAGCAAATATGATAAGGTAAAGCACAGTAGGACAATGTTAAGTTTAAGTATAAGAGCTATAGTGATAGCATAAATATTAGTGATATCATAATGTTAAACTTAATTGAATAACCATAATTAAAACATACTTTTGATTTTGGTAACTCAATTAAATTTAAGATATATATAATAAAAACTCACATCACTAATAAGTAAAATAATAAGCACATATCACCAAAGGTATAAGTATAAGTAGAAATGATATAGTGATAGTATGAAGATTAGTGATAATGAAATGCTAAACTTAACAGATTAACCATATTAAAAAACATGATACAATTATTGGGCCAACACTGTCCATAAGGGCAGGGACTTCGTAATAACAGGTAGGCTGCCGCTGCTTATCTGCGTCGTACCAAACCTTCGGCCGCTCTATTGCAGAGCGCCGGGCTTAGAAGTAAAGTATCCAGCAGTGTAGAGGCTCAGATCGAAGGGCTTAACACTCAAACCCTTCCTCGCCTGCGCCTCCAGCCTCTTCTTCTTCACCCTCTAGCTTCTTGTGCGCGTTCTGGTGGCGGTCGCCCAGGGCCTGCGAGTTGGGAAACTCCTTGAAGCAGAATTGACACCCGTACTTCCTGTCCTTCGGACATCATTCTCCCTTGTCGAACCTCTAAGAATCCGATGGCTTCTCGTACCCTTCTGATGAATCTCGATGGGCATCGATGTCCAACTCGAAGCCGAACAACCTGAGTAGCTTCTTCGTCGCGCCTCTCTTGCTGTCATCGACTCCTCTATGGACGTCCCTCAGCGATGAAGTAACGTCACTGATTTAGCGACGCATACTGACGTGCCGTTGTTAATCAGCGACATCAAACTTCGTTGCTAAACTTCGCAGATTTAGCGACAAATCGAGTAACGTTTTGCTACGATAATGATGATGTGGCAAGCTCTGTCCTGTCAGCTTGCTAGCGACGTTTCGTGACATCCGAATTCTAAAAGCTGACATGACAAATTTTGCCATATCAACAAGGTAGCGACGTTTAGCGACGGCACCGATATAGTTTAGCGACGTTCGGATACACGTTTAATGATGTAAAATTATCATTGAACATCACTAATCTGTAAAAAAATAAAATAAAAAACATAGATAGCAGTTTGTCTTCTGTCCAAAATCTGCCTACATTTATTAAATCACAATTTATAAAAACTAGACCCTGAACATACCAAAGTATGTGGGTACAAACCATAATTAGTAGTATATTCTTTTTCGGTGAACTGCCACTTCTCTGCCACTTTCTAGTTACAAATAATTGTATGTGGACTTACCAATCCCTTATATTAACAATCAAATCAACACAAATAAAAGATAAGTGGACTACAAAATTATTTTTGTGAAAATTGGATCTTCTCGGCCTCCTGTGCGATTAAACCAAAAGTAAACATACGACACAATGACAAACACGAATCCATTCACTACAAAAATTTGTTAGATTAGCGACGGCACAATACGTCGCTAACCTCGGTGAAAACGTCGCTAAATCAATTTAGCGACGTTTAAGGCGACGTTTCGGGAACGACGGAAAAAAATGTGTCGCTAAACGAGAAAACGTCGCAAAACGTCGCTAGGGCGACATTATTTGGCGACGTTATTAACGTCGCTACGTCGCTAATTAGCGACGTAATTTGCGACGTTTATTGGTTGACGCTAATTAGCGACGTAAACGGCGACGTTATTGTACTTTTGCGACGTTTTGGCGACGACGAGCTTACATCAGATTATGGTGCCACGTGTTGCCCCGTCAGCATTTAGCGACGCGTTTAGGACATTTACTAACGTCGCTAATGTTTAGCGACTAATGTTAACGTCGCTAAATACGTGGCTAAGTTAAAAAAAATATAAAAAAATAGGTTCCAGAATACAAATGGTGCTGGAGCTGGAGCCCGAGCCAAAATACAGAATACGAAATACAAAATACAGAATCCAATCCCTGGGTTCGCCGACCCCCTCGGTGGAACACCCAACACCGGCACGCACAATACATTCCAGAATATACAAAAAATATAAAAAATACTATCCGCAACAAACAATGTCAATATATAATATCCTCAACAAACCAAATCAATATTCGCAAATACGTACAAACTCAGTATCCTCAACGAAAAAACTGAATATCCCCAAATACGTACAAAGTCAAAATACAAAATACAGAATCTAATCTCTGGGTTCGCCGAAAATACAAAGACACATAGTTCTAATTCATATGTGTTTTAAGTGTGAGAACAGATGGCTCAGAACACAACCCAAAATTCATTCTAGCATACATTAGTGTGAATCATCTATGTTCTGTACATATGGTGTAGTATACGTTCTTATCGAATCTAGTATCTCGTATCTGAAGAATGTAACAGAATCAAGAAGAACTCACATAATATTATACTAAAATATCATCTACTACTATATAAGATATAGTGATAGGTTGTCATATCATCATTGCCGAGGGATGAGGGTCGGAGGACAGTCAACTTTATCTACGGCTACATAGTTTCTGCCTCGCTAGTCGAATGGCTGCAGGAACTATGTCCTGATCACCATGTCGTACCATAGTTTCTGCCTCGCCAGTCGAATGGCTGCAGGGACTATATGTCCCGATCACCATGTTACCAATTAACCAACCAACAAAACTACTTGTTACAAATATCGGCACTATATGTCACGAAACGTCGCTATGACGTCGTTAATAGCGACTAATTTAGCGACGTTAGTATGAACGTCGCTAAATTCTAATTATATTCCCCCACCAATTCATTTCCCCCCATTTTACTCTCTCACTCTCTCTCCTTCCTCCCTCCGGCGCTCTCACTCTCTCTGGCGCTCTCACAGTACTTAAGTGTGAGAACGGATGGCTCAGAACACAACCCAAAATTCATTCTAGCATATATTAGTGTGGATCATTATGTTCTGTAAATATGGTGTATTATATGTTCTTATCGTATCTAGTATCTGAAGAATGTAACAGAATCAAGATGAACTCACATAATGTAATACTAAGACATCATCTACTACTATATAAGATATAGTGATAGGTTGTCGTATCATCATTGCCGAGGGATGAGGGTCGGAGGACAGTCAACTTTATTTACGGCTACATAGTTTTTGCCTCGCCAGTCGAATGGCTGCAGGGACTATGTCCTGATCACCATGTCATACAGTAGATTAATGCAAATGGAGCTAGAGCCTGAGCCAAAATACAAAATACAAAAATCCAATTCCTGGGTTCGCCGACCCCCTCGGTGGAACACTCAACACCGACACGCACAATACATTCCAGAATATACAAAAAATATAAAAAAATACTATCCGCAACGAACAATGTCAATATATAATATCCGCAAATACGTACAAACTTAGTATCCTCAATGAAAAAACCGAATATCCCCAAATACTTACAAAGTCAAAAATATAGTATAGTCCAAAAATGCAAAAATGAAACTACTGATCGCCTGGAGCTGGAGCTGGACACGGTGCTGGAGCCGGAGGAGCGCCACGAGATGACGCACAAATACCGCTCGATTGAACCAAAGGCATGCAGCCACTTCCCTCCCTCCATTCTCTTTCTCCCTCTCTCATGCTATCAACGTCACAACTTTTCCAGTGTTGCTCCCTCTAATGATGATGAACGCAAAAATCAAAGACCCCCCCTCTCCTTTCTCACTCTTTACAGTTCTCACAACAGGAAGGATCAGTGTTTTCTAGTTCTCTTTCATCCATCCATTCCTCCGTTCTGATCAAGCCTCCACATATGATATCCAGCTCAAGTGTAGAGGCAGAGAAGAAGAAGTAGGCAGGAAGAGGAGGGGGAAGCAGCACAGCCGACGGTATGACCTAGAGGAAGTACAGAGGCTTTCTTCAACATCCGTAGGAGAACTATAAGGATATATTTTTTCACAACATGTCACCTTGTCAAAGACCCTTAATATGACAACCATGTTACCACGGTGTCGGAAGACTAACATGTCATATTTTTTTAAGCAGTGTATTTTGACATAATCCTCCCAACTCTTTCCTCCTATTTAGTAATCTTGCATTTCTTTATGAAGTGCAAGATTACTACATAGGAGGAAAGAGTTGGGAGGATTATGTCAAAGCATACGGCTTAGAAAATTATGACATATTAGTCTTCCGACACCGCGGTAACATGATATTCACATTAAGGGTCTTTGACAAGGTGACATATTATGAAAAGATATATCCTTATAGTTCTCCTACGGATGTTGAAAAAAATCTACTGAAATTCTTCCAGGTCTTGCCGCCGGCTGTGCTGCTTCCCCCTCCTCTTCCTACCCACTTCTTTTCCCCCGCCTCTACACTTGAGCTGGATATCATATATGGAGGCTTGATCAGAACGGAGGAATGGATGGATGGAAGAGAACTAGAAAATACTGATCCTTCCTGTTGTGATAACTGTGAAGAGTGAGAAAGAAGAGGGGGTATTTGATTTTTGCGTTCATCATCATTAGAGGGAGCAACACTGGAAAAGTTATGACGTTGATAGCATGAGAGAGGGAGAGGGGGAATAGAGGGAGGGAAGTGGCTGCTTGCCTTTGGCTCACTCGAGCGGTATTTGTGCGTCAGATAAAATACAAAAAATTTAATTTTTCTTCAAGTGTGAGAGCGAATGGCTCAAAACACAACCCAAAATTCATTCTAGCATACATTAGTGTGAATCATCTATGTTCTGTACATATGATGTAGTATATGTTCTTATCGTATCTAGTATCTGAAGAATGTAACAGAATCAAGATAAACTCACATAATGTAATACTAAAACATCATCTACTACTATATAAGATATAGTGATAGGTTGTCGTATCATCATTGCCGAGGGATGAGGGTATGAGGACAGTCAACTTTATCTACGGCTACATAGTTTCTGTCTTACCAGTCGAATGGCTGCAGGGACTATGTTCTGATCACCATGTCGTACCGTAGATTTATGCAAATGGAGCTGGAGCTGGAGCTGGAGCTGGAGCCAAAATACAGAATCCAAAATACAAAATACAGAATCCAATCCCTGGGTTCGCCGAAAATATAAAACCAAAGATTGACACACAGTTCTAATTCATATGTATTTTAAGTGTGAGAACGGATGGCTCAGAACACAACCCAAAATTCATTCTAGCATACATTAGTGTGAATCATCTATGTTCTGTACATATGGTGTAGTATACGTTCTTATCGAATCTAGTATCTAGTATCTGAAGAATGTAACAGAATCAAGATGAACTCACATAATGTAATACTAAAACATCATCTACTACTATATAAGATATAGTGATAGGTTGTCGTATCATCATTGCCGAGGGATGAGAGTCGAAGGACAGTCAACTTTATCTACGGCTACATTTTTTCTGCCTCGCCAGTCGAATGGCTGCAGGGACTATGTCCTGATCACCATGTCGTACCGTAGATTAATGCAAATGGAGCTGGAGCTGGAGCCAAAATATAGAATAAATAAGAGAACTATCAGAAAATCACATAAAACTAACTAGAACTGAAATACAGTAATTGACAAATAAATGAGAGAACTATCAGATGTGAGGGGGAACAACACAATAGCATTGATAGCAAGATAGATAGAGAGAGATACACAACTAAGTAGCACTTGAACTCTAACTAAGTAGCACTCGACAACCAACCGGAGAGGATACTCTGAGAGATCCTTCTGAGTAGGACGTATACTCTGAGAGATCACCTTTACAAGAATGATATCAGTAGTGGGATTGAGTGTTGGAGGAGATATTATCAGAGTATACGTCCTACTCAGAAGGGTCTCTCACCGTTACTATTTTTTTGACAGCATGGTGGATGTGCTCCGTCAATAGATTCTTGCTCTGAGCCAAAATTGTCCTGAAGCTCAAGTGAACATCCTTCGTGTAGAGCTCGAGCGAGAGGTTCCTGACAGCATGGTGGTCTCCTTTGTCAAAGGATTATTGTTCGTCCCACAACCAATTGTGGGACGAGCAAGAATACTTTGACAAAGGAGACCACCATACTGTCAGGAACCTCTCGTTCGAGCTCTACACGAAGAATGTCCACTTGAGCTCCGGATCAAAGTTTTGGCTCAGAGCAAGAATCTGTTGACGGAGCACATCCACCATGCTGTCAGAAAAAATAGTAACGGTGAGAGACCCATCTGAGTAGGACGTATACTCTGATAATATCTCCTCCAATACTCAATCCCACTACTGATATCATTCTTGTAAAGGTGATCTCTCAGAGTATACGTCCTACTCAGATGGATCTCTCAGAGTATCCTCTCGATTGGTTGTCGAGTGGCTGCAGGGACTATATCCTGATTACCATGTCGTACCATAGTTTCTGTCTCGCCAGTCGAATGGCTACAGGGACTATGTCCTGATCACCATGTCGTAGTCCAATACAATCCAGAGATTGACACATTACTAATTCATATATGTAGTCCAATACAAATAGTCTAATACAGAAATAACCCAATACAAATAGTCTAATACAAATAAGTACTAATAGCTAATGAGAACCATGCCGCTCACGCAAACGCTCAATGATACGATCACGCAACCACCTCGAATAAGTGGGATCGACGGCGGCAGGAAAGATGTAGTCCCTTGCAAGTGCTGCATGAATAGAACTCCCGGTCTCACTAGCTACCGGTGCTGGATGAATAGAACTCCCGGTCTCACTAGCTACCGGTGCCACTTCCTCCTTAACAGTAGGAGGAGCCACCTCAGTATTCACTGTTTCCCTCAAACGACGTGCCGCTCCTCGGGTCATGGGTGCCATCTGGTAAGATCGATATTCACAAATAATATAACTGTAACATAAGCAATCTAACTAAAGGAACCATTATGTAATTTGAGTACATTTTTGAAAGCAGATAAAGTACAGAAAATTTGATTTTTTGTCAAGTGTGAGAACGGATGGCTCAGAACATAACCCAAAATTCATTCTAGCATACATTAGTGTGAATCATCTATGTTCTGTACATATGGTGTAGTATATGTTCTTATCGCGCGTATCTAGTATCTGAAGAATGTAACAGAATCAAGATGAACTCACATAATGTAATACTAAGACATCATTTACTACTATATAAGATATAGTGATAGGTTGTCATATCATTATTGCCGAGGGATGAGGGTCGGAGGGCAGTCAACTTTATCTACGGCTATATAGTTTCTGCCTCGCCAGTTGAATGGTTGCAGGGACTATGTCATGATCACCATGCCATAGTTTCTGTCTCGCCAGTCGAATGGCTGTAGGGACTATATGTCCAGATCACCAAGTGTGAGAACGGATGGCTCAGAACACAACCCAAAATTCATTCTAGCATACATTAGTGTGAATCATCTATGTTCTGTACATATGGTGTAGTATACGTTCTTATTAAATCTAGTATCTAGTATCTGAAGAATGTAACAGAATCAAGATGAACTCACATAATGTAATACTAAGACATCATCTACTACTATATAAGATATAGTGATAGGTTGTCATATCATCATTGCCGAGGGATGAGGGCAGGAGGGCAGTCAACTTTATCTACGGCTATATAGTTTCTGTCTCGCAAGTCGAATGGCTGCAGGGACTATGTCTTGATCACCATGCCATAGTTTCTGTCTCGCCAGTCGAATGGCTGCAGGGACTATATGTCCCGATCACCATGTTACCAATTAACCAACCAACAAAACTACTTGTTACAAATATCGGCACTATCGGTGCGTTCGAATCGGAGTATCACATTTTTTGGTGTCGGAGAACAAATAATTATTACTAAATTATCAGATTTTTGGCACTATCGGTACCCCTGACCAAGCCCCCTTACACCACCCCTAACCCAAACCCTAACCCTCCACTCCCCCCTGCTCCCCTCCCCCAGCCGCCCCCACCCTCCCTGCTCCCTTCCCCCAACCGCCCCACCCATACCCACCCCTAACCCGAACCCTACCCCTAGCTCCCCTCCCCCAGCCGCCCTCGTCCCCCCAGCCCCATCCCCTAGCCACCCCCCAGCTACCCCCGAACCACCCGCATCCCCCCTGTCCCTCCCCCCGAGCCACGCGCACCCCCCCAACCACCAACAACTAAAACAGCCGGAGAGAGAGAGAGAGAGAGAGTCGTCGGAGAGAGTGAGAGTCGCCGGAGAGAGTGAGAGCGCCGGAGGGGGGGAGGAGAGAGAGTGAGAGAGTAAATGGAAGGAAATGGACCCTAACCCGAACCCTAACCCTAGCTCCCCTCCCCCAGCCGCCCTCGTCCCCCCTGCCCCACCCCCCAGCCACCCCCCAGCCACCCCCAACCATCCGTATCCCCCTGCACCTTCCTCCGAGCCAGCCGCACCCCCCAAACCACCAACAACCAAAACAGACGGAGAGAGAGAGAGAGAGAGAGAAGGAGAGAGTCACGTACCGGAGAGGGAGAAGAGTCGCCGGAGAGAGTGAGAGTCGCCGTCGGAGAGAGTGAGAGCGCCGGAGGGAGAAGGAGAGAGAGTGAGAGAGAAAAATGGAGGGAAATGAATCGGCGAGAGGGGGGAATATAATTAGAATTTAGCGACGTTCAACCGACAGTCGCTAAATTAGTCGCTATTTACGATGTCCTAGCGACGTTTCGCGACGACTAGCTCATGAAATTAATATACGTCGTTATTTCGTCGCTTACTTCGTCGCTAGTAGCGAGGATTAGCGACGCCTCACTAAAACGTCGCTAATGTACACAATTTACCGACGTTAATCGAACGTCGCTAAATTTATGTCGCCAAATGAGCAGATTTTAGTAGTAATTGTTACGTGGAGCTAAAGGTGCAATGTAGGTCGGACGGCCCAATAACGAAGTTCGAGGTCACTCCTGCTGACACTTTCCAACTGGTCAGATCGGGTTATCCATCTATAGAACCATCAACCCTGTCCGGTCCGACCCTCTCTCCTAATCGGATTGGACCGAATTTGTTTCCCTCAGGTTGGTGGACTTGTTCCGATCCAAACGACGCACATACATATCTTTACTACTATAATATGCAGCTTGAAAACGCTTAAAAATGAGTCGTCTAAGCCGTATCTATCATCCATTAAACAATTAAAAAAATATTTT
Source organism: Iris pallida (assembly GCA_029216955.1). Lineage (NCBI taxonomy): Eukaryota > Viridiplantae > Streptophyta > Magnoliopsida > Asparagales > Iridaceae > Iris > Iris pallida. The sequence continues at coordinate 11,762,137 of JANAVB010017596.1, read as the reverse complement.
TTTACAAAAATATGACACGCCTCATGTAGTTAACGAAAAAAAATCTAAAATGCTTCTACCTGCAAGAACATATAACAAATTCTAAAATATATTCAATATTCTAATTATATTTAGATATTTATAACAAATCTAAACTAAAATATATTCAAATTATATTTTAAAATATTTTAATGTAATTTAAATTTTTATCCATTTTTTAACAATATTACAGATTGTACGTGTAACGCAGATGCATGTGACTAGTATATGTTGAAGAGTTCTAGCTCTAGTGGCTAGATGGATTCAATCCGACCCGAAAATCAGATTAGTCCTTTTTCGAAAATATTTTTGATATTATTTTAATTGTTCTCTTTTTTTTATAAGTAATTCATTCCTTCCTCTTTACTTTACGTTATGCCAGTATTCTCAAATAAAAAAAATAAGAAAAGAAAAAGAAAAGGAAGATCAGCGTGCAATATTTTAGACTAGTACACAAAAAGAGATGTCAGTAGATTCATTAACCGATTTGATGAGCAATTCAGGGAGCCAGAAAAGTTGTGAGCACATCACCTTCAAAACTAACCGTCTCACCTACATTAAATCCAGCATCCATAGCTAACATACCAGATCATGCAAATTTCTATTCTTAATTTTATTCAAATACAAACATTCAGATATTTAATATAATATGATCCGAATCAAATTTAAAATTAAATTCGTTATCCTAATGCAACCTATAACTAAAATCTAATCAAAATCAAATAATAGCGTTTTATTTAAATTCAGTATAATATATAATTTAAAAATAACTTACTTTAAATTTAATTTGCTTTAATCTAATATACTCTTCTATTTAAAGTAAGAATATAATACAATTATTAGGTATATATCTCTAGTATTATAATGCAAACAAAAGTGAGCCGTCTAAACTGTTGGTACTTGGTATATCACTGTCACACACTAGTTAATAAAAAATTCTTATAATTAACTACCACAATATCTGCCTTATGTATAATTGTATATCCACGTACTTTTTTAATCCTTATGACAAATATATATATATATTTGATTATAAATTTTAATTAAAATATATTCAATATTTAACTAATTATTATCTAAATATATATTCAAAGTTCTACAAAGAACATATTTTATTAAAATATATTTAATATTTAAACTAACTATATGGTATTATCCAAATATATATCCAAAGTTCTACACGTTGTATTATAGTATTATATAGTAAGAAGACAAAAAAGAAGGATTATTTTCTACAAATATACTAGTTTATTGGTGAACAGTGGTTTTTTATTTTTTCTATTTCCAACACACAAAAAATATTTTGGTTTTGCCAAAACCAAACTAAATCAAATCCGTTGTTTGGTTAAAATTAAATCAAATCCCATATAATGTTCCGACAAATCAAAACCATGTCTTAATTACTTAATAATTCAGTTAAAAGTTTGTCAAAAGAAACAAAAATTGAGATCAGATTACATGTATATTATGAGTTCGGATCAAATCTATCTATCTAGCTTATGAATTTGATTTTAACTTTGAAAAGATAATATTTTGAATATGCAAAGATTTAAATTAAAAATATTATATTAATGATAACCGAGTATTTTTGATGTTTCATATCTTCTAAGATTTGACACGTATAACCATAAAATTGTAATAAAATTAAAAAATACATTGTACACGTAACGCGTTTGACACGTACAATCGTACAAATGTGCTGCACAAGCAACACGGTTGACAAATACAATCATACAATTATAATAAAATAAAAATAAGTTGTCCACGTAACGCGTGCCTCCGAACACTAGTATATATATATAAATGAATAAGCCTGCGGGCCGGTCTAGGCCTACTTGAGATCCAGCCCGAACTCGTTCTATCGGGATCAGGGATCCGGACGATGATTCAATGTTTGGGTCAAAGCGGCCCAGAGTCTTGGACCGGATCTGGTCAAATCTGGTCTATTTCGGCCGGTCCGGCACACATTTCAAATTTAAGAGACTACAGTAAAATATTAACAAAATAAAGATGTGAAAAAGATTTGATGGTGGCAGTTGTCTGATTGATTCCTCGGTGGCGCGTACAGACTAAACAAACGTTCGGATTTAGTTTGTGGTTTCCAAATTTGGATTCAAAAGGATTGGGTTTTGTTTCCTTATTTGTCTCCACCCCTCCTCTTTATATTCTCTCTACTCGCTCCTCCTTTGCAAAAACCAAACCAATTCTTTTCCTTCCCTCTCTCAACAACAAACATGGTGTCTAAAGAGAGGAATCCCTACCAGAACAACACTGGAATCAAGAGAAGGGTCTGCATCCCCACCTACGTCTGGAGGAAGAGGATGATGGGGACCTGGAAGAAGTCTCGTCTTCATCCATCAAGCTCTTCGGCTTCCTCCCCATCTTCGTCTTCGATGCCTTCGGTCACGTCGCCGTTCGTCGTCAATGCTCCATCTACAGTTCTCAGCACGGAGATGAAGAGGAGGGTCTGCGTCCCGACATTCGTCTGGAAGAAGAGGATGATGGAGATGAGGAAGAAGGCCGATGCAACCGCCTCTTTGTGTTCCTCTTCGTCTTCGTGTTCGACGCCTTCGGTCACGTCATCTCCTCCGAGGTCTCCGTCGCCAATGTACACACCTTCGTCTCCGGAATATAGTCCTTCGACTCCTGAGTACACCCCTTCGTCGCCCGAGTACACCCCTTCGACTCCGGAGTACACTCCATCTACTCCCGAGTACACACCTTCGACGCCTCCTTCGACTCCGGAGTACACCCCATCTACTCCTCCAGTTGGATATTTGTATTAAGAAACTTGTAAGAGCATAGTACAGTTTGTATCTAGCTAGGCAGCAATGTGAACCTACTTTATATTGATTTTTGTACTGTAATATCAAGGATGTAATAACTATTACATAATCTATTCTGAATGATTTGCTGCTCCTAAACGAGTCATGAAAAGTATAATGAACATATGTTGTCTCCACACTCAATCAAGAACAAGATAAAATTAAGATATCGAAGAAAAACCGCTAATTCGTATAGAGCCATCGAAAACCTGCATACTTGGTTCTCAGATATAATAATTATAATCTATTCAGATTTCTTATTCTTCAATCTTGAATACCTGATTAGTTCTCTTTTTGGTAATCTGTTTTTTTTTTTTTTTTAAATTCTTGGTGTTACCTTTCTCTAAAAAGGGTAATATCTTGAACTTCAAGAGCACGTTGGGCCATAGAGCAATATATTTTGGATTTTCTGATAGGAGACTTGCTATCCCAACATTTACTTTCTTGTTTCTCATTTTTCAACAAGAGGGGTGTTCTTAATCCACTAATAACAGTTAGTTGGCATTGTGAGATTTTCATGGCCAATCTTAATAATATTGGATAAGTAATTGAAATAGTTGATTTACTTTCTTAAATTATATTTACTCTAGCCTCAAGGATAATATTTTGCTCGAAATGTTCATATCAGATGAAATATTATCAGTGCTGGATGAATTATATGTGATTGCTAAAAGAAAAATTAGGTGTGTAGCTGAAAGTTCCTAATTAGGCTATTATATACTGTTAAGATTAGGCTGATGAATTTGATGAGAGCTTAATTAGCTATTTCTACTAGAGATGTCACTTCTGTGAACCTTGTTGTAAATGTTCCATCGATCAGAGTATTTTGATAAACAAAATAAAATGAACTTCCCTGCAAGTATGTATGTGTATGCTCATAACATGTACAATCAAAATGTGGAAGTTTAATTTTAGAAGTTGAGAAGATTAGTATCATTGGTAGCATAAGTCTTGAGGCTACCTCTATTTCTCTGAAAATCAAACTATATCGACAGCGGCTAGCGTCTAGCCGATGACAGATATTCTATACTAAACGATTGTATATATGTTGCTGATTTTACATGTCAACCCTTCTTTTGGTGAACTACTTGCATTTGATGTTTTAGTGTTCTGAAATTAGGAAGGTCTTGACACTATTAAAAACCAGGTGAAAACAAAATTACTCTTTGGCCTCATTCTATTTCGAGTCTCGCGCCTGACTATACGAATGCTGAAGTCTTCTAGAGGAAAACCTCAAGCTTTTTACTGCTAAAGCATGCATGTTATGCAAGGAAAGCAGAGGACCCTAAACCAAAGCAAGTATGTTTGCAATCCGAGTTCGAACGAGAAGGTTGGTCAAGGTACTTGTTGAGGTTTAGAAGGATGGAACCTGAGTCAAATGCTATGTAATATAATCTAATTATGAATGCTGGGCATTTCTTCTTTCACAGCTTTATGCAACAACCTCTCGCTACAATGCGAAATATATATATATATATATATATATAACGAAATAGAAAAAAAATGGGGCGGACTGTCTTCGGATTAACTGATTGCATAACCTTTTAGTTTGTTTTTTTCCCCTTTTCTTGGATTGAGAGTTCCAGTTTAGTGTGAGTTACAGATACGCAAAGTTGTGCTTCTTGTATTACATTCTATAATATGAGCCCTTATGTTTCTTTTAACCTACTTTTCGCAAAGGTATTCTTGCACCATACACTGATTTCTATACCATACAAATCTATGTTTATCGAGGTGTCATTATATGTTGTTAGTTTTTGGCTGTAGAGAATTATGAAGACATCATATGTTTCTAAGAGTTGTGTGTAAAGGTGTTCTTATGTTCCTCCGATCTTAAGTGTAACTTGATTAAGCTTTTATAAGAGTAGTCTTCTGCTAGGTTACAATTCTCACTCAAATGTAGTTTTTTATTGAAGTCGGTGGAACTTTAACATCGTATAAGAGTAACCTACTTAATTCAAAACTTCTCTAGTGTGCATATCGCGTGAATCCAACTCTTTGTCTAAAATTTGCATGTTAGAATATAAATATATAACTCAACTTTCACTATAGCTCTAGAATTTTGCTGGTAAAATATCGTATCTCTCCATATAATTGAGCCCTTCCTTCTTCTTTTTGGCACCCCTAAGCTGTTTTCCTCTCATCTAGTCACCTATTTTACAAGTACCAACATTTACTACAAGAAGATATAAAATTTGTAGGGTTCCTACATCCCCGATACTTAGGGTCTTAATCGGGTATGGATAGTCCTAAAACTTTCTACAATTTTAAGATGGGTATTGGGGATTGGGGCTGGCCTTGGGGTAAGCCAGACGAAACTTCGGACAACCTTCCTTTACTTAGGGCAATTCTCAGGCTTAGCGTGAACGCAATAGAGGTCGGGGTCGCGGGTGACCCTCCATAATCGATCTACAATAAAGGTCAAGGGACAACCAAAACTAGCTCCAGATAGGACAGCCCAACCCCATGGGTCGGCCCTGTTGGGGATATATAACTTAAACTCGACACGGGTATTGATACGAAAACTATCCTATGTCTCATTTTTTCTATGTAACTTTGTTTGTTGTTTATAGTACTGTATGGGAATGGAGATTAGTGCATGAATCTCTTTTAATGTGCTATAGTGGAGTGATTTTTGTTTTAATCATCCATGTTGACAACTTTATGAGTTTTTATATACAATGATGGAGAGTGTCGCTTATGGGATGATGATGGTGGAATGTCTACTCCTTAAACTATTTTGCATGTATATAAACATACAAATTAATAAAGCCTGTTAGCAACTCACCTTCCATGCCCAAACCCCTCGTTCCTGAAAGCTTGAAGAACAAAAATAAAAGGCAAATTATACATTTCAATCGTATTTGTAGACTTGGATTACTAAACACAGAGTTATCGAACTCTCTCTCTCTCTCTCTCTCTCTCTCTCTCTTATAAAATATCTTACACTGAGTAATGTTGGAGTGGGTGGGGTTCCCAACCTATGTGGAGAATACCCTGGAGAGCGACGAGCGCCATCCGAGTGTCGGAGAAGCTCGGGGAGTGCATGGATCCTATTTTGGAACATATATGGTAAGGAAAGACGATACTATCTTGGCAATAGATGGTGGGGCAACTAAGGTGATACTTTGGGTCTATCTATTAAGTACGAGTCTTCGTCTAATTAGGTGAAAGAAGAAAACCAATATGAGTCCAAAGAAGTTGTTTTCGAATACCAATATATGGTTCAAAGGCGAGTGCGTAATTAAAAAAGAATTGCCAAGGCTGTCGCGGATGGGACTCTTAGAGGACAAGTTTAGCTATGTCCCCATCCACGTAGAACGATAAATAAAAGCGAACCAAAGTGCACTTGGTTGATCAGACCATCATGCACCGGTTCTAATTAGACAATATGCTAGTGAGCGCTCAATAGCATATGTCATGAACAAGCTTGATAAAGAATTGAGCTTGCAAAAACTAGGCTACATTAGCATCATTTGTCAAGATAATAAAAATATAGGCACGTGAGATTAAGATTAAAATAGAGTAGAATTAGTTCAAACTCCTTAAGACTCTAAGTTATATCCTATGTTGGTCTCTATACAGTCGTCCTATAGTCTCTTTTGTCCAAGTCTTTGGTTGACTAGATGGGTTAGGATCCTCTAAATTTTAGAACCTAAGTAAACTTGCTAATATAGGTAACAAGGACAAAGGGATTGCTAGGTCATAAGGCATTCTACCCAACTTACAAGAGTTAAACTAGTAGGGTGATGGAACAATGGATCACGTCCACCTAGTATGGGTTACCTTATTAATCTCTTTCAAGCACGAAAGAAGGGCACGAATCACGATAGAAGGGATCAAGCAAGAGGCAACCTGAGGAGAAGGTTAAGTATGTGGATGAGATTCTAGGCTCTAATCCTATACGCAGGCTTGCTTGGCACGGTAAAGTAACCAAACAATTTATCTAGACCTGCATGGGCCACCACAAAAACATGTAACGCCCTAGTCCCAAAATACGTAGGACCAAGTACGTAGACATGCCAGCTGTATACATATAAAGTATGTGAGCCTCGTATGTATACATAATAAGCTGTAAAATGCAGTAAACCACAACTAACTAATCTCATCCACAAAAGAAAGAAAATAAAAGATATCATATAATGAATTGTCTTGGTACAATATGTTGGGTGGAGACACATCCACTGCCAACCAAAAATAAAAGGAAAGAATACATGATGTATAAAAGAGCTAAGTGGGAGTAGCAAGGAGGAACCAAGTCACGTCATCTTCGAATAAATGGAGAAGACCACGATCCCGCCTAGGATACATGCGAAAGACATGAACACACACCTGGGGAATAACCAGGTCCTCAGAGGGACGTAGCAAGATACAGGAAGAACAAGCTAATATGAACTGTCAAAATAATAATGACATGCAAGACTATCCTAGACACAAATATGCAAAGAAGATTCTAACCGCCTAATGTGCAATTTAGAGGACAACTTTCATGCACATGGGTGGAATTTTAGGCTATGTGTACGTAACTGGCATCCAGTCATCTGTATCCGTCCATAACGTCCAAAATGTCAGAGGGCATCTGCAAATAAATTGCCACAGTTCCATTCGGAGACTGTGGTTTACCTGTTTGGATTCCCATATGCACTAGCGAATGTCCTCCCCCAATATTTCCCACACTGACCAAGTCATGTCCATGGCTCGTCCAATTTTGTAACTGCTTGAGTCTCTAAAATCCTAGTCATAGTAGTTACGATCATCTACCGTCACACGACTTTAGAGATGGCCAGTCCATAAGTCATGTCCCTAGAAAAATGTCTCAAACCGTGTAGTGTGAGTGTCCTGGCTCAAGGAGATATAAAGATATTCCACAACAAGAAGGTAGTCCGCTAACACTAAGTTAACATGCATATAGTAAAGTAAAACGACTAATATAGTCGCTTGCACCCAAGTGTGGCTTGGACCCACAATTTATAACAAAGAAAACTAACAATATGAACAAAGTAAATAATACAGAAAATAAATAATATTACAGTAAATTAGCAAGATATACTTGCCTGTTGTGATGCCTGGTGAGCTGTCCGGTGTGGTACAATAAAGGTGGCACAAGATCAACTTCGATGTTACATCTATGCAAGGAGCCTCTGTTGACGACACGGAGTATTCCATCGGGTCCAGAACGGTCAATTTAGTTAGGGTCGAGTGGGAGAGTTACAGAATTGACGAGAAATTAAGGATAATAGGATTTGTCACGACCAAGAGGATAAGGATAATCCAAGAAATTTTGATAAATAAAATATATATTATTATAATACTTGAATAATATATAGTATTAGTAAAAATAGTTTCTAGATATATATTTGAAAGAAATACAAAAATCGCTTTTAGGCAAAACCTTAAGGTGGTTAGGATAGAATTTGAGATAGAAGTCTATATTTTTAAATAAATAAATTAATCAAATAATCTATTTAGGGTTTATAAACTTATTTTGAAAATAGACTTAGACTACTCACATTTTTATAAATCAAAATATTTTAAGTAAATTTTTTGGAAGTCTAGAAATTTATTTGTGCTAAAATCTTAGTTGAAAACAGTTTTATTAGCAAATATACGAAACTATTTATTTCATTAGTCAAAATATCTCTACGTAAATACTTAAAAATAATTTATATGTAACAACTTGAAAATTCATCTTTTTATTTAAGAACTATATAATACTATACATATATATCTATATGACTCTTCAAAATAATAATAATGATGATGATAATAATAATAATAATAATAATAATAATAATAATAATAATAATAATAAAACTAAGAAAACAACAATGATAATAAAAAAATAAAAAAATAAAATAAAAAATAGAAAAACCCAATTCCTTATTTAGAGCAGAGGGAGGGGAGAGAATTTGAGCGAGAGAGAGGAGGTGAGGGAAGAGAGAGGAACGGGGAGGAGAGAAGATCGAGAGGGAGAGAGGTACGGTGGCAAGGGCGGCGCCGGCGGCAAGGGGCAGATCTGGGGCTGTGAGGTCAGTACGGAAGGGAAGGGACGAGCGCGGTGGCGGAATGGAAGGTTCTCAGTGGCACGGACGGCCAAGATGAGGCCGGGATGGCGCGCCAGCGCTCACGCCGGTGGTCGGCTCGGCTAGGCGCGACGGAGGATCGGTACCAGACCACGGAAGGTCGGAAAAGGGCTCCGACGGCTGAGGCAGGAAGCGTCGGCGGTGGCTGGCGCAGCGGTCGCTTGGGCACGGCGATCGTGTACCCACGCTGTGGGAGAGGACTAGGGCAGCGGTCGGCGGAGGAGCTCGGGACGGGGATGGCGCCGTAGATAAGGTAAGGCGATAGATTTTAGGGTTTGGCCGTCACGGCTGTCGCGGTGGCGGTGGCGTGACTGAGGGTCGATGCAGCAGCTTGACTGATCTCGAGAAGGAGCCGGGGGAGAAATTTCGAACCGCTCGGGCGGAGCTCGCCGGCGGAGGGCGAGGCACGGAGGAGGTCAGCAAGGTTTCTATATTTATATATTTTTCCTATTTGTGGTGTGGTGGTGATGTTGGGTGACGATGTGGTAGTGTTGGGGGACGGTGACGGTGGTTGGCCGGAAAGGCGGGATTGGCTGTAGCTGTGGTGGTTTGTGCCGATGATGATGAGGGGTTCTAGCGGGTAGTCGGGAGTTGAGGACAGGGGCACGGGGTTGATGTCGATGATGGGGACGATGAGTGTGGCGGCGGTGTCGGAGGCGACAGACAGAGGGAGATCTGGTGGTGGTGGTCCTACGGTGGTCGGGAGCGGCGTAGGTGGCTGGCTTTGGTGAGGGTGGTGCCGGATGAGATTGTTGGAGTTGGTCGACTGTAGGGTTATCGGAAGAGAGAAACTGGGAATGGGTCGGGCTTTGGTCACGGTGGTGCATTTTAGGGCTTGGTGATGATGGTGTGGATGGTGACTGAGGTTGGGTACGGCGAGGAGGAGAGGGACGACAATGTGGAAATTAGGATAAGGTTTTGGCGTATCAGGTTGTGTCTTGCGTGACACGGGAAAGTTTCGGTGTCCGGGGTTGTCGGACACGGAGTAAAAAGTGTTTATATACAAAAGAAAATAGTAGAAGGAAAAAAGGATGGGCACGAACACGGACACGATGCACATCATCTGGTAAAAATTTGGTGTTGTGGAGTTTATGGAAAAAGAGGGCAAGTACCGCTCCTTTTATAGGAGGTGGAAATCCCATTAGGATAAGGACAAAATTTGGTTAAAACCCCAAGAGATGATTTCATAATTAAATTCAAATCCATTTAAAATCGTTTAAAACTATCTTTGATTTAAAACTTATTCAAATGTAAGCCAATAAAAATAATCTTTTCAAATATACTTCATCATATTTAATTCAATTTAAACCAAACAATATTTTTATTTTTGAATAATAAAATATTAATATTAAATAAATTTTGAAAATAGAATTATATTTATAAATTTAAATTTTCGTACCTCATATGCAATAAATATTTGCAATAAATCTTGTTTTTAAAATTACCATTTAAATTATCACAATTAAATTCAAAATATCTTTTTATAAATAATATTAATTAATTAATTTGGAAAATAAATATTTAAGTATTAATAGGAAATAATTTTAACTACATTTTTAATAATTTAGATAAAACAATTTCGAAAGTAAACATAAATAATCAAATCTTTAAAATACCTTCTTGCTAAATAATTTATTATACATAATAAAAATACATTTTGAAATATACATGAAATAATTTTCATGCGCTTTACACGAGTAGAATATTCATATAATGTAGTTTTCTAAATTACCACTATTTAAAATAAGATAGCCTTTTATAAATAAATAAAAGTAATAAGTTTTGGCTCTTGATACTTTTCGCAACTTTAAGTAAAACACAAATACAAATAATTATTATATATATTATTTTGAAACTATAAAAATAGAAAAATATTTTTCTAAAAATATGTACGCTCGCACATATTCGCACTCGACGAGACATACGAAATTTGCGAACTCATCCGCGACATCCAATATGACAATTTCGTACGCGACGTATAATACGACTATGCGATATATAAATACAAAAAAAAATCAGTACTAAAAATATAGTAGAAATTTAGAGATTTTACAGTGATGCATGCTAGTTGTAAAATCACCTCAAAATAAGAGTGCTTACAATATTTGAGAGAGAGAGGATTAAGGATTATTGTGAAGGAGAGATTACTTCGAATAATTTTTTGGCATCTCTCGTTCTTCGGAGTCCGCAATCAAATTTTTTTTTCTTTCAAGTGAGTTGTGGTGATCCGTCACTACTAAAATAAGGCAAATTAGCGATGTCAGGATACGTCGCTAATTAAGGAAAATTTGTCGCTAATCGTAATAAGTGACGACTTTAGCGACGAAACATGAAGGTCCCAAAAAAGCTAGTCACAGATGACAAATTCGTCGCCCTCCGTCGCTATTTGTGACGTCACCACAATGTCACTGGTTTGTCGCAAAATTAGCGACGGAGGGCGACGAAATTGTATGTCGCCAAATTAGCGACGTAGTGCGACCACTTAGTGACGTTATTTCTTTTTATGTGATGACATGGCATGCCTGCCATGTTAGCAGTGTAGCGACGTACAGCAACCAAATTAGCGACGTCAGGATTCTACCACGTCAGCTACTGAGCGACAGATTGCGACGGATAGCGACGTAACGGCGCTAATTAGCGACGTCAGGGTACATCGCTATACGTCGCAGATCGTCGCTATATGTCGCAGATATTATAAAAAAAATTAAATAAATATAATGTATATTTTTGTTATGCTGTATGTCTGTGTTTACAGTGTGTGTGAATAGCAGTGTTCGAACCATCGACAGTTTCGCTTACTATTCTATGTTTTATCTTGGATAGAAAGAGCAACAGTTCAGGGTGCACTTCTCAGAGCTTCCTCTTCACGTCTTTCACCTTCTCGGGATCCTTTATGACGTCCCGAGAAAGTGAAGGATGTGAAAATGAAGCTCTCAGAAGTACACCCTGAACTGTTGCTCTTTCTGTCCAAGATAAAATATACAACAGTAATCGAAACTATCGATGGTTCCGAACACTGTATTTCACAAACACTGTAAACACAGACACACATCATCACAAAAATAAACATTATATTTTTTAAAAATTTGGGCAGAACCTCCTTTGTATATCAGATCATCGCTTATAACCCAGCATAGGTATATGTCATCCCCGTCGCAGATATCATCATAATTAATAGTCTCCCATCATAACAGTCTACAACTAATAGATGAATAACAGTCTCCCTGTGAAGCCCATGCTTAATTTTATTTTTATTTATTAATTATTTTGTTAAGCCTTAAACCCAAGCCCTCAAATCATTGTAGCCCAACCCAATAACTTAAACCCACAACCCAAGCCCATACCCAAACCCATTCAAACCCACATTCCCCTCACTCCCCTGAACCCGCGAGCACCCCCCTCCGGATCTCAACCATTACGTAACTCTTCAGAAATCTCTTCTCCACAGAAACTCCATTTCTTCTCCTTCACTGAATTTCTCATAACTCTCTTCCTACTCCACCAAATCCAAATCCGCGACCGCCATCGCGCTCCCCTCGCCGCCCTCTCCAAATTCAGACCCCACTTCCCCTATTTTCGAGCAGCAGACTGCCGCCTGCCCGGCAGCAGCCGGCCGCCCGTCGCCGTCTGCCAGCCCCGGTTCCACGTGCCTTCGCCCACGTGTCCGCCCGTGTGCGCGCACGTGTCCATGCTCGTCAATCCCGGCATTGTTTCGAGTTCGAGGCCTCCCTTCGGTACTCCTTCGTGCAAGTTTGGGATCCCGGAGACGAACTTGACTTCCTTCTCGGTACCGACATTCTCGATATAGTCAATTAACAGAGGCAAGTTACGGTTATATTTTCTTATATTTTATGTAGTAATTGTCAAGTTGCATGTTAAACAACATTGCTACACGGAACCCTCTCCTAGGGTTCAAATATTAATTGATATTGATTGTGGGAATTGGGGGAATAGTGTAACGTTTATGACCAATACCCCCATATTGCATGATTGTGCGAGCTTACCCCTCTTACACACGGGGATGAGCCGTATCGCGTTGTTAGGATGCTATTGTACAACCTAAGCTGGTCATAGACGATTACACATTCAAATCACATTGTTTTAAATTGTTAAATTGCTGGAAAATATTGTTTCAACTGTTTAGCCTGTACTTTTCTATTATTATTTGAAATGTGAGATACATATTCGTACTTGCTCCCTCCTGACTGGAGACCCATATTTTTAGGTGACATTGAGGATGCTGAGCTATTGTACAATAGCTACTATGACCCGGTATTGTATGATGTGGTGTTGCCAGAGTCCCCCTTGGAGGACGCAGAACCTGAGGCTGATGAGCCGACCGCCTAGCTAGTTATTTTCCAGTTTTTCTAGTTTTATTATTTTGGAGTTTGTTAATTTGAATTTAGTACTTTCTTTTAGTTCTTCCATTTCCAGCTGTACTTTTTAATTGTTGAATAAAAGTTTTAAAATTTTCGTATATACAAGTTGTGACAAATGTATAGATGTGGTTGTGAATACCTACATATAGAATAGCTTACTGCCGTCGTCTCACAACGGTGCAGGCTGGGCATGATCCGGTTCGACCCAAATAATTTTGGGATCGGGTCGTGACATGTTTTTAGTGGTGGCCCATGCATGTCCAATCAACAACTTAAGTGAACATACCTAGAAACAACTAGAACATTGATTTGTCACAACATAGGACCGAAATATATTATAAATAAATATTTTTGTTTGTTATAGACTGGTAGGCTACCTTGCTTATGTTTTGCATCCTAAGCCTTATCCAGCATAGGCCGATTGTATGGTGGTCTATTTTACTAACTACTTTAGTTTCTAGATTTTATATATCTTTTAGTGTCCCTTGGCTTTCTGAGGTTATTTTCCTCTGTATCCTTATCATACTCAGCATTCCTTAGTATCCATACTCTTTTGTTATTTATGGATTAGGATTAGATTTTTTTCCAATCTCCTTCTTCAATAAACCTATTTCAAAATTTTCAATTAGTTGATCAAATCATACTTCTCTATCTTTATTTAGAATCTAGATCTATTTCACTATTTAGAGTTCAAATTCTTCTCTAGCAAACTTGGTAAACTTTTATCTATCCAGAGTATTTTTACGACTAGTGTATCCAACCATTTATCTTAACATTATTTTCAATTGACTTTCTCGGGACCAATCCTGAACCAAATTCTTCTGGAACCATAAAGCCCCAAGATTAATTATTACCAAAGAAATTGGTTCAACTTAGCTTGTTCACGAATCTTCCAAGGGAATTATTTTCCAAAAATAATTCCAATATTGATTGATATTTCCTAAGTTATTCTAAGACCAAGAATATTTTCATTTATTGACTTCCTCCACTCAACCGAAAACCTTACTCTCTCTAAGAACTTCTTGATCAGTTCAAGGCCTAGAAAGCTTTTAAACTCAATGCTTGAGTATCATGAATCACGAACGGTCAGAGAATTAATTCCATCCTAATATTGAATTTTCTTTAGTCATTGAAAAACTTTTTGAATTATTGAATTATCCCTTTGAAATTCCTATGGACAAAGTTAAGAAAATATTCAGTTACCTAATATGGCTTCTCACATATGCATCACAACCATCTATTTGAATTATAGAAACTGCTTGTATACTGCAGCCAGTTGCGCACTGGCGGGGCATAGACTCTAAGTTGAAGTGATTCAGGTGTTGATAGGTTTTTGGATATTATTGAGACTACGCCCTAAATGCATCAAATTTGTCTCCTATGTTGTTCAGCCAGTAAATGGATAAAGTTGATAGACTACTCGAAAATCTATTACTATTCAAATTATGGAGCCAAAATTTTACTGCAGTCTGGTGCACTCTGGCGAGGCATGAATTTGAGGCAAAGTGACTTCGGATATATTTGGGTTTTCGAATATTATTAAAACTATATCCATAATATGGTTATCTTTTCTGCACCATCAAATTATTCTGACTGTTGTCTGATTAAAGGATTTATATTTTTAATGGTTTTCCATTTTCAGTAATCTCTTATCACAGCCAGAAAGGATCAATTTTTTATAAAAATTGTACTTGATTTTTCCTAGAACTATTTAGGACCATATCAATTTTTTATTGACTCAATCTCTTTCCTGTTTCAACCTTAGTACGTTGCATATATATATTTTTATATTGATTTATTCATTTATTTATTATTATTATTATTATTTTTAGTTACATATTTTGGAAGCTGTAGATAGTTGTGGTTAGCTTTATATTAAATAGTTGAAATACATCTTGTGGATGACTATATGTATATAGTTGATAGCTATATGAGGGGGAAACATAGATTGTTACTTATCTCATTCCTTGTAAGGGATCTTTGGGATCAATATTAGTTAGCTAAAGGGTAGAAAATGTAGAAGAATACCTTGAGTAAGCTAGTCTTGAGAGAGTGGTACATCTTAGCTTGCAACTTATTTGGGTTAGAGCCGTTGGTGGTGTTCACTAGTGTATAAACCTCATTCAAAACAAATGATGGTATTTGACGATTTTGAATTTTTATTGAAGATAAAGGAAGACGTAGGTAGAGTTAGCAAGGAAAATCTAGGATTCGGTAAGATCCTCTCATGGAGGAAGTGAATTTGGATAATATATATAAACATGTGAATATAATGATCAAGTAAAGGAACATTTGACGAGGATCAACTTTTATGGTTAGATGACTACTATACCTAGAAGAGACGGATATAGCCATGGAAGGAATAACACGAGCAATGGATTGATAGGTTCTAGAGAAGGAATAAGCATAGAGGATTTGAGATTAGACCATTGGCATACAACGATGGATAAAAAATTGATTTAGGTTATTTATGATTCCATATATATTTTGTTTTAATACCTTGACAGATATCTTAGTTTTATGTGGATACCGAAAGTTCAGCTAGTTAGAGATTGATTTTGTATGGTATTAATAAGATAGTTATCTTGTAAGTCTTTTTCTTGCATATCTTATCTTCTGATCGTTGAAATAGTAAAACGATATTCTTACTATTTCTTTTGATCATCACTCGGCCCTCAGCAGAAAATATCTTAATCGGTTACATCTCTATCATAGTTATATTATTCTAATCATCTGTGCTATCTTACCATCATACAACTTTTTATCTTTCCTGAGTCACAAACCCTTCTATCACATTCCAATTTGATCTAGAATTTTAGTCCCTTAACTCAGAAGATTTCATCATTTTTGCATTCTCAATAAACTGTTGACGTTCGTTTCTTTCTTGCCTTTTCTGTTTCACGAGACCTCATTTTCTCCTATTTTTGATCATAATTGTACCTAAATTTTTTCTCGTGCCTAAAATAATTTTGATCACAACAACATTCCAACCCTATCTTAGATCGTATCTAGATAATTCTGATCGTACTGATATTTTATCATTGTACCTAGTAATCATGCCTAGAATCCGATCGTGTCTGATGATTTAAATTTCGCTTTTGATCAAGCTAAGTGATTTTGATTGTACTCCGGCCCTCATCTTTGAAATTTCGAGGATGAAATTTTCTAAGGAGGGAAGGTTGTGAAGCCCATGCTTAATTTTATTTTTATTTATCAATTATTTTGTTAAGCCTTAAACCCAAGCCCTCAAATCATTGTAGCCCAACCCAATAACTTAAACCCACAACCCAAGCCCATACCCAAACCCATTCAAACCCACGTTCCCCTCTCTCCCCTGAACCCACGAGCACCCCCCCTCCGGATCTCAACTATTACGTAACTCTTCAGAAATCTCTTCTCCACAGAAACTCCATTTCTTCTCCTTTACTAAATTTCTCATAACTCTCTCCCTACTCCACCAAATTCAAATCCACGACTGCCATCGCGCTCCCTTCGCCGCCTCTCCGAATCCAGACCCCACTTCCCCCATTTCTGAGCAGCAGACCGCCGCCCGCCCGGCAGCAGCCGGCCGTCCGACGCCGTCCGCCAGCCCTGGTTCCACGCGCCTTCGCCCACGTGTCCGCCCGTGTGCGTGCACGTGTCCGTGCTCGTCAATCACGACGTTGTTTCAAGTCCGAGGCCTCCCCTCGGAACTCTTTCGTGCAAGTTTGGGATCCCGGAGACGAACTTGACTTCCTCCTCGGTACCGACATTCCCGATCCAGTCAATTAACTGAGGCAAGTTACGGTTATATTTTCTTGTATTTTATTTAGTAATTTTCAAGTTGCATGTTAAACCACATTGCTACACGGAACCCTCTCCTAGGGTTCAAATATTGATTGATATTGATTGTGGGGATTGGGGAAATAGTGTAACGTTTATGACCAATACCCCCCATATTATATGATTGTGCGAGCTTACCCCTCTTACACACGGGGATAAGCCGTATCGCGTCGCTAGGATGCTATTGTACAACCCAAGCCGGTCATAGACGATTACACATTCAAATCACATTGTTTTAAATTATTAAATTGCTGGAAAATATTGTTTCAACTGTTTGGCCTGTACTTTTCCATTATTATTTGAAATATGAGATACATATTCGTACTTGCTCCCTCCTGACTGGGGATCCACATTTTTAGGTGACATTGAGGATGCTGAGCTATTGTACAATAGCTACTATGACCCGATATTGTATCCTGTGGTGTTGCCAGAGTCCTCCTTGGAGGACACAGAATCTGAGGCCGATGAGACGACCGCCTAGCTAGTTGTTTTTCAGTTTTTCTAGTTTTATTGTTTTGGAGTTTGTTAATTTGAATTCAGTACTTTGTTTCAGTTCTTCCATTTCCAGTTGTACTTTTCAATTGTTGAATAAAAGTTTTAAAATTTTCGTATATACAAGTTGTGACAAATGTATAGATGTGGTTGTGAATACCTGCATATAGAACAGCTTACTGCCGCCGTCTCACAACGGTGCAGGCTGGACATGATCCGGTTCGACCTAAATAATTTTGGGATCGGGTCGTGACACTCCCATCATAACAGTCTCCCATCATAACAGTCTACAACTAAATATCATACATGTACTCAATAAAAATACTAACAAAGTAAATATCACAAACATACATGTCCAACAAACATACATGTCCAACAAACATACATGTCCAACAGAGTCAAATAAGAATAAAAATTAGTGTACCAATGATCAACGTGTCCATAGGGCCAATACATACAAAGATGATAAAAAAATCTACTGGATCACTGAGGACCCTTGCTGTGCATCTGAGATAGCATGTACTCATACTGCTCCTGTGTGAGCTGCACCATAGGGGAAGTAGTAGGTAGCACAACGTCTGGAGTCGGCACCGTCGATGGACCGGAAGGACGTATCTGCTCTAGCTCTCGCAGTCGCTCAGTATGCGCAGCAAGGGTACTCATCATCCTCTGAGAACTCTCCTCAATCGAAGTATGTATCTGAGTGAGTGAGGCAGACATGGTCCTCTACGATCCCTCTAGCTCGACCTGTCTACGCTTTGTGCGCTCCGTAGACTCGGTGAGCGTATGCAAGCTGGAAGTTGTAGCCTACTGCAGACTCATCAGCTCCTGTATACCGCGGTCGACCGCATCAAATCGTCCGGTGATCATCGGATCGTCGCTCTGCAGTATGGTGATCAAAAATCTGTTGATGCAACTCATGATGCAGATCGTCGATCTGACGACCAATATCCTGAGCTCGTGATGACGCCTGCGAAGCTGGAGACTGCGCACTGACAAAGGGGCCCCAGGATGACTCTGAAGCCAAATAGGTGTCGTAGGATCCCGTACCGTAGTACGTACCCTTCTGAAGACCACCAACAGTGGTCATCCAGAGGTCGTCTGATGATGGAGCTGTAGGCGGCTGGGAGGAAGTACCAGCCCCTTCCTCTGCTGGCGTACTAGCAGCAGCAGCCGCCTCCTCTTGTAGCCGAAGAAACTCGGCCTATAACAATGTTTGCTAACGTCTAAGTGTTTGCTAAAGTCTATATTGATATCTATTTTCCTGTTTTCTAAATTATAGTAAATTAATATATAGAATAGAACGTATATATGCCTGTGTCGTCCTCTCGTCAATGAACTCCCCAGCCCTCCGATGGGTGACCAGGAAGACGGTCACCATGTTTGGGTCCTCACCCTTTTTTACCTGTTAAAATATATTATCTATTATTAGTATTAAACATTCTATCCAACTATATATAAAATAATGTTCGTCATAGGAAACGTACCAGACGATAAAAATGCTCCGTCATAGGAATGGAGCCACCACACCACTTTCTGGCGCTCGACCGCGCCACCTTGGCCTTGTCAGACGGCTCCTGGTACCTGGCCTCGTCGAATCTAGCCTTCATCGCAGTCCACTGCTCTGGCATGATCCAACCATGGATCGGCTTTCCGGAGCGATCACGAGACTTCTAGTCGTGGATCGCATCACCGATGAGCTTGCCTGCGACGGCAGAAAATTGGGCCTCGATCTTCGTCGCCCGGTGTGGTAGATATAAATAGGTCCTCTACAAGAAGTAAAATAGAAAGAGTTGTATAATATACACAAATAATTATTAAAATTTAAAAATAAACAATTTTTTTACCTTGAAGTGGGCCAACCAAAAGGTCTTCCTATCTGCGGGAGCATCTGAGTAGTTAATCCAAGGCCCACTATAGTTCTGCCTCAGAAATAACCCCAGCTGTCTCTGTACTACAGGAGGATGATATCTATACAATACTAAATTTCATGAATATATATGTATATATAATCATTTGAGAAATATATATTAACTAATTAACTTACTTCGTAGGCCCGCCCGTCCAAATCTCTATACGCGTTTCGTCCGGGGGAGCGCATGGAGGGTCGCTCTCACCTCCTACCTGACCAAAATCAGTTTGATCGCCATCCTCCATATGATCGGCGTCGGATCTTCCCATGGAGCCGTCAGCAGAAGGAATGCTGGACACGAGAGGAATGCTGGACGCAGGAGGAATGATGGACACGGAAGGAATGCTCGATGACGAGGGAGGAGTCGCCAACCTGCTGGAACTGAGCTGTCCCGGTAATGGACCGGGAACAGAATTATGCACTGGCGTACTCGGAGATGAGGATGAGGGTATGGAATCTGCATCTCCAGCCTGACGCACACGGGACTGCCTAACATAATATCCTCCGCGTCGTCCGGGTCTAGTCATACTGATAATAACATATGACAATAAAACAAATATACATATTTATATGATAGACATCACAGATTTTTGAAAAATATCATAGTCACAAAAGTGTCACTAAAGTGTCAAATATGATAATAAAACAAACGTACAGATTTAATCCTCTTCTGAAAATTCATCTAGTTCATTTAGCTCATCTTCTTCTTCTTTTTCTTCTTCTTCTTCTTCTTCTTCTTCTTCTTCTTCTTCTTTTTCTTCTTCTTCTTCTTCTTCTTCTTCTTCTTCTTCTTCCTCCTCCTCCTCTACATCTTCACTTTCATCTGCATCTTCCTCTTCAGATAATTCTACTTCTTCTACACAATTAGATGTGTAATGAGGAACTTCTATCGTGTCCACTTCTATAATATTTGTTACAAGAGGTAGTTCATCCTCTTGATAAGCTATATCATCAACCTCAAAGGTATTTCTAGCTTTGGTCTTGTATACTGCCCACCAGTCCGACCTTGTTGTTCCCCGTTTAAGATAACTTGTGAAGTACACGAGCTGAGCCTGACTTGATAGGACAAATGGTGTAAGCCCCCTAAATTTAGGGCTTATTTTTTATTTTTTAAATCAATTATTTGCGATAAATATTGTTATTTGAGTATTATTTGATTTAAATGCTCTTTACCGTGACTTGGATTTCTAGAGCATCAGGGATGCCAGTCTCTATAAACTTCCTTTTTGAAGTTTGTAGTAGAAGAGATTATCTTCATGTTGATATATCATGTCCCATTCGAACTTGTTCCCTTGTACTCTTTTTGCTTCGCACAAGTTTGGGTCAATTTAAACCATTTAATTATTAATTGATTTCCCACTCTTTTCCTTGATCCTCATAAGCACGTTACCATGACTTTTAATTTAGGAGCACAAGGCTAGTCATTCTCTCGAAACCAACTTGTCATGCCTGATCTACTCGAGACGCTCTACACCTATAACCTTCGTGTCCCACTCAGACACTCCACTTTGTGCTTTATTTGCTTCGCACAACTTTTGGGTTAATTTAGGCCAATTAATTATCTACCGTAATTTATGACCTGACTGCCAATTTAATTTCGGGACCCGACATCGACCCAACCTAGTCGACGCCAAATATGGACATAGCCCACACGAAGCCTACTACCCGCATGACACTTGTGTCCTATTTATTTGAGCCCCCACATACTACTTATTTATCCTTGATCATAAATACCGATATTAATTCAATTATTGCACCATGTCTGATTTTGACCCGACCCGGCTCAACCGAACCCAACCAAAACTTCATATTGCACCCTCATGAATATCCCCACACTCATTTTTCTACAAATATTTAATACCTAGTTTATCCATTTTAAATATTCATTGGATAACCTATTTTATTTAAATCCCTAAGGATGACCTATTTTTTCTACATTTAATTCCAACCCTTCATTCTACCCATATGTAATCCCAACCCCACATCCCCATACTCAAACTCACAAACCCCCCCCCCCCTCACATGGCCGGCCCTAAATTCTAGGAAGGGAATATCACACTCTCTCTCCTCCCTTAATTTACTCACAACACATACCCACACATAACTTTCCCTCTCTCTCTCTTTCATTAATGTATTTCTTTCACTCCTACTCTTTTTCAACAGCAACATTAAGCCATGCTTGGCCGACCCATGGCCGAACGCCTCTTCCTTCCATGGCTGAGCTCGTCACCAACTCCTCCTCCTCCTCCCGAACTTACCAACTCCTCCTCCTCCCTAGCTCAAAACCGATCACCATCACCTTCACCATCATCTCCCTACCACCACACGCCATCATCGAGCTCCACCACCACCATCAACCAACTTTGCCGCCGTGCCCAGTCAGGCCGGGCGCCACCGTCACCGCCGTCGCGCTAGGCCAGCGTAGCGCACGGATAACGCAGCAGCAGCAGCTGCACAACCACAGCAGCAGCCGCGCGCGCTGCCACCGCCACCGGCGCCGTCGCGGTCGCCGCCGCCGCCGACGAGCCCACCACTCGGCCGGGCGCACCTCCAGGCAGGCCCCCATGGCCACCGTCTTCCTCCCTGGCATGATACATAGCCGATTCGTACGTTTGGCACGGGTTTCCGTCGGCGCAAGCTCGGGATGGATCCGGAAATGGTGTTCCGTCGCAGCGACTTCGCACATGTTTTTCGAGAAATCTGACCATTGGATCAGTGATTTCTTTGCTCTGTCACAATCTCGGTATATCTATCTTCACTTCCCTTAATTTTTGTCCGTTAATTTTATCGTTTGATACATCAAAATCGGCCACCAAGTTGACCGTTTAAATTGTGTTATTTTTGGACAGTTTTGCGGAGCCAACTTCGTCGGTTTGTATCTCCTCCATCGCGGCTCCGTCTGGCATGATACTGGTTCCTATGCGAATCTGGTATAACCCTCTTCCTACCCCTTAAGTTTCGTTTCATTGTGAGCACGTTTGATTGGTTGAATTCGACGCCAAAGTTGGCCGTCCAAATTCGTAATTTCCAAGTTGTTAAATTCTATTTCTGAACCCAAAACTCCGAATTTAATTTTTGACACCACCAATAGACTCGTGGCATCATTCTAGCACATTTTCATGTAAATTTTGTTAGATTTGGAGTACGTAGGCCCTGGCACGTATTTCGGTACAAAGCGGGCCCCACAGTCCGGGTCAACGGGACTTTTTGATGCCGGCTCATCGGAATCCAATTCCGGATATACCGTTGAGTTCGTATCATCATTCTGGACTCGTTGACATATAATTTACTATATTTTAGTGGACATTAGTTCCGACACGCATTTTGGTGTAAGTCGGATACCAATATCCGGGTCAACGGATCATTTTGAGATCGGCTCATCAGAATCCAATTCTGGACATACCATTGAGTTCGTATCGTCATTCTGGCCTCATTGACATATAATTTGCTGAGTTTTGAGGACATTGACTCCGACACACTTTTCCGTGCAAATCAGATTCCAATAGCCGGGTCAACGGACCATTTTGAGATCGGGTCAACGAAATCCAATTCTGGATATACCGTTGGGTTCGTATCGTCATTCTGAATTCGTGGACATATAATTTATTAGGTTTAGTGCACTTTTTATTCTGGCACGTTTTTCGGTACAAAGTGGGTCCGACACGGACACCATTTTGACCCAAAATTACATTTTTGCCTCTATGTCCAAATTGGACTTATGGACAGGCTACTCTAGCTATTTCGACCATTCTGGACACATTAGTAATGGTTGTTTCACCATCCGACAACATCTGTAGGTTTTCACCATATTATTATTATAATCTTTCTCTTTTGTTTGTATTTTGAGATCCATCGATTCCAGTAATTTCACAACCACTGAAATTGAATGTGTTATTCCTGTAGATGTTTATAGAGACTAGCTTTGACCATGGTTGACTGCTTTGACTGAACGTCGAAGTAGAGTCAACATTGACCTAGGTTAGACTAGTTTTGACCTTGGTTGACCACAATTGACTATTTTGACTGAAAGTCAACCGTAGCCTAAAAATTGACTAGAACTTGACCAAAGTTGACCAGTTGACCCAAAGTCAACTGTTAGTCAACGTTAGTCAAGTTTGACCTAGAGTTGACCTAGGGTTGACCAGAGTTGACCAGATGACCAAAAGTCAGCTGTAAGTCAACCATTGACTTAGATTGACCTAGTTTGACTTGCTTTGACTTGCCTTGACCTAGTTTGACGTAGTATGAATTGATTTTACTTCCAAAACCTTATATTGATACAGTATTCCACCTATAGGTCCTCGAGGCACTGTTCTAGGACTCATTTGACATATTCCACTAGATCACAGGCGAGTACATTCTCTGATAATATTTCTGTTTTATGATATTGTCTACGTTTCTTGTATTTAGTGTAGATATCCTTGTTCTCTTGACACATTGTTCATACGGATTGGTATTTCTCTGGATCCCGTCATGAGATGTTATTTCTCGCTTTTCTTGGAATATCTTGTACAAGTCTTTCTTGTTTCTTGTACATTGTAAAGACACGATTCCTGCGAAGGCTAGCTACCCTCTCCGAGAATCGCGTGTCATGATGTGTCATGGTTGGATCCACTATACTAGTCGAGGACGAGGAGTATTAGTGTAGACGTGTGGTCATTATCCACCTTGTTATTCTTGTAGATCTTGTGAGTGTTAATCATACACTCCACGTATGATTAACCAGGCCAGTAGACCTTGTGCAGACCTAAGCCGGCTACATGTTGAAACTAGTACTCACACACTTAGATAGATGATTCTTTATTCTTGTACATGTCATGATCAGTTTTACTTGCCTTGTTTTAGCTCTAGATTTACAGCTTACCTTGCCATGATACTGTCATGTACATTTCATGATTTCTTGTATATTCTCTCTATTTACTGCGACATTTTCAATATCGTCTAATTAGAACTGTTATTTGAGATTTTTGCTCGTTCCATCCTGACTGGATATGTTGACAAAATTTTAGGAGTAGTTGAGCCCACAGTTTTGGACTTCATGATGTTGCTAGCTGAGGTGGATCTCACTATTCTTCTATGTGAGATGCCTGCTAGTTATCCTTAGTTAGTCTTGTTTTCCTTCTTTATTTTCCTGTCTTATGATCCTTGTAGATTCTAGTTGTTCTAGTGATATTGTTATTATTTCTTGCCTTATCTTCCTTAGTTTTCGTGATGTGACATAAGTACATTTCTAGTTATGGATCTTTAGATATTGTAGTTAGTTTAGGGTACTTGACAGCGCTCTACCGCCGATACTGCGGTGTAGGCTGGGCGTGGCCCACGTATTCGTATCCGTATATCCGGGTGCAGATCGTGACACATTTTTGTGGTAGCCTACGCAGGTCAGTCTTTGCAATTAATGCGAAGTCGTGGTGGTACTTGAGCTTATCTGTACTACTACGAGCCTGTCCTAGGATTAAGGTTGAGTCATGGAATATTTTAGGAATTTGGTACTCAGTCACACATTAGAAACTCTTGGTAGATTCCAGGGATGACCCTGGGAATCTTATTTCGAACTTTTTGAAACTTTTCCCATTTGTTTCTGCCCATCCTGATTTCTGAAATATTTGTCCATATCAAACTTTATTCTTTCTTGGGATGAGTTGTGGACCCCAGAGGGAACTAGAAGTTGAATAAATATATCATCTAGGTTGCGAAGATAATATGATTTGCCTATCTTATATCAAGGTTGAGATTATTTAGATTATATTCCAGAACTTTCAATCTTGACCTAGATAGTACCATTGAGACTTCTCCTGAGAACTTTTTCTAAACCCTGCATCGAAATCTGTTTTCGCTAATTTTCATTTATTTATCCTTGATTCGTTGTTGAATTTTGAATCTTGATGTTCGTTCGTTGTTGACTTTGATTTTGTATCAAAAATCAGTTTTTATGAATTGAGTTAAGATATTCTGATAAACATATTCGATAAGAACGATAAATGTCTACTTTATTTATGGAGTTTAGAATTTATCTCAGTCATACTAGCTAGCACGACAGGGACGTAGAGCCTGATGTTGGATATACTATCCTAGTTATAGAATTTAGATTTTCTTGCAGCCATACCGGTTGGCGTGGTAAAGAATCTAGATGACATAATTATAGGGTGTATACCCAAGTTATGGACTCCATCGTTTATTACAGCTATGCTTACTAGCATGGCAAAAATTCTGGCAATATAATTTCAGGAAGACATATATGGGTATCAGATTATATTTTAAATCAGATCACTTTGTTATGACCGGATGAGCAAGAACAAATTTTTATCATTATTCTTCCCCGTCTTGGTTAACTCTGTCTATCTACAGCCTAACTAGGATTTTCTCGACAAGATTGTTTTGTGTTCCATCTTTCATATGATTTGACTAAACTCTTCTTCGCTAGCCTCTTGAGTAGTTCTTCTTGTCCTTTCCAGTAATTATTGAAAGTGCCTCATGGATTGATTCAAGGAAAGTTCGATAAGTAATTTATCCTTGTATTACGGAATCGGGAGTTTGCATCCAGAGAAATACTGGCGAGGTATGACTTCAGATAACGACATCATGGTTAAATATGTTTCTCGAATTCTACTTGGACCACTCCCTAAGCATTTTGACTAACATCTTCTCCTTTACTTTGCAAAAATTGTTTGGAAATATTTTACGGATTTGGCCAAGTTAAGTTCAGGAATCTATATTATCTTGCGTGGCAGCTGTGCACTGCAGCCATCCGTCGTATTATGGAACAAGGAAGTTAATCGCAGCCAGATGCACACTAGCGCGATAGTAACTTCATGTGACATAATTACGGAGGTATATGGTTCTTGAGTTTTACTTCGACTACATCCTATGCATCTCGTTTGGCCTCGTACTATTCTTGAAAATATTTCGATAATCTTTCATGTCTTGCTTGACCCTTACCTTGTCTAAATATTGATATAAATTGCTAAACCCAGTCTTAGGCCCCTGTTACCTTCTCTTTTTGATGATTGGATAGCCAGACCTTGTTAACAGATTATGTGGTGTAACTATAATATATTATTATGTTTGATTGTGATGAGTATATTTTCCTAGGGATTTATTGGGTTAAGCTTACAGGACAGATATGAGTGACTGATTATAGTGAACTTAGAAAACCATTAAGGATGATTAGTTTGATAGTATAGATTGATGATAAGGTATCTAAGTTGGAGTAATAAAATATTATATTTTTGTGACTATGGATTAAGGACTAGAATCTTGTGCTTAGGTTCGAGGGTTGAGCATTGTAGGACTTTAATGACCAAGTGATTATTGGTTATCTACAAGCCATTTACTTATGATTGGAGGATAGATCGATATGTAGAATGAAATAGAAGGAGAGAACATTACGTGCAAGATCGAAAGATAGCAGGAACAAAACAAGGACATATGTACATGGGTAATAAATAAATCGGTAAATGAATTAAGGGTTTGAATTTGAGAGTTTATATTCAGGAGTTCTTGAGTAAAAAGAGAGAAGGCTCAATGCCAAGAATAGGTTTTGAAAGTATTATTTCAAGGAGCTTGTGATTAATAGGATAAAGATACTTAGGATGGGACAATGAAACAAACAAATTGCTATTGAGATTGGAATTTTGGTTGATGGCCAAGTATTGCTGATATATAGTATCTCGAGGATGACCTATATTTTAGAATATACGTAAAGGTTCTTATTGATATAAAGATTTTTAGGGGTAAAATAGACATAGTTTTTATGGAAGAAGCTTGTTGAACCTGAACCAAAATATCTGTAGAGAGAAACAACATAGATGATCACCAGGGTAGCAGATTGGGTACTGTAGCCATAGCAGTGGTATGTTTTAGCTTGACCTATTAGATGACTTTTAATTTCGAGGACGAAATTTTTATAAGGTGGGTAGGATGTAAGTCCCCTGAATTTAGGGCTTATTTTTTATTTTATAAATTAATTATTTGCGATAAATATTGTTATTTGAGTATTATTTGATTTAAATGCTCTTTACCGTGACTTGGATTTCTAGAGCATCAGGGATGCCAGTCTCTGGAAACTTCCTTCTTGAAGTTTGTAGTAGACGAGATTATCTTCATGTTGATATATCATGTCCCATTCGAACTTATTCCCTTATACTCTTTTTGTTTCGCACAAGTTCGAGTCAATTTAGACCATTTAATTATTAATTGATTTCCCACTCTTTTCCTTGATCCTCATAAGCACGTTACCATGACTTTTAATTTAGGATCACAAGGCTAGTCATTCTCTCGAAACCAACTTGTCATGCCTAATCTACTCGAGACGCTCTACACCCATGACTTTCATGTCCCACTCAGACACTCTATTTTGTGCTTCATTTGCTTTGCACAACTTTTGGGTTAATTTAGGCCAATTAATTACCTACCGTAATTTGTGACCTGACTTCCAATTTAATTTCGGGACCCGACATCGACCCAACCTAGTCGACCCCAAATATGGACATGGCCCACACGAAGCCTACTACCCGCATGACACTTGTGTCCCATTTATTTGAGCCCCCACATACTACTTATTTATCCATGATCATAAATACCGATATTAATTCAATTACTGCACCATGTCTGATTTTGACCCGACCCGGCTCAACCGAATCCAGCCCAAACTTTATGTTTCCCCATCATGAATATCCCTACACTTATTTTTCTGCAAATATTTAATACCTAGTTTATCCATTTTAAATATTCATTGGACAACCCATTTTATTTAAATCCCTAAGGATGGCCTATTTTTTCTACATTTAATTCCAACCCTTCATTCTACCCATATGTAATCCCAACCCCACATCCTCACATGCAAACTCACAAACCCCCCTTCACATGGTCGACCCTAAATTTTAGGGGGGGAATATCACACTCTCTCTCCTCCCTTAATTTACTCACAACACACACCCACACATAACTTTCCCCCTCTCTCTCTCTTTCATTAATGTATTTCTTTCACTCCCACTCTTTTTCAACAGCAATATTAAGCCATGCTTGGCCGACCCCCCTCTTCCTTCCATGGCTGAGATCCTCACCAACTCCTCCTCCTCCTTCCGAACTCACCAACTCCTCCTCCTCCCTAGCTCAAAACCGATCATCATCACCTTCACCATCATCTCTCCACCACCACACGCCACCACTGAGCTCCACCACCATCAACCACCTTCGCCATCGTGCCCAGTCAGGCCGGGCACCATCGCCGCCGTCGTGCTAGGCCAGTGCAGCGCACGGACAACGCAGTAGCAGCAGGTGCACAACCGCAGCAGCAGCCGCATGCGCTGCCGCCGCCACCGACGCCGCCGCGGTCGCCACCGCCGCCGACGAGCCCCCCACTCGGTCGAGTGCACCCCCAGACAGGCCCCTATGGCCACCGCCTTCCTCTCCGGCACGATACATAGCCGATTCGTGCGTTTGGCACGGGTTTCCGTCGGCGCGAGCTCGGGATGGATCCGGAAATAGCGTTCCGTCGCAGCAACTTCGTGCACGTTTTTCGGGAAATTCGACCGTTGGATCGGCGATTTCTTTGCTCCGTCACAATTTTGGTATATCCATCTTCACTCCCTCAACTTTCGTCCGTTAATTTTATCGTTTGATACATCAAAACTGGCCACCAAGTTGACCGTTTAAATTGTGTTATTTTTGGACAGTTTTGTGGAGCCAACTTCGTCGGTTCGTATCTCCTCCATCATGGCTCCGTCTGACGTGCTACTGGTTCCTATGCGAAGCTGGTATAACCCTCTTCCTACCCCTTAAGTTTTGTTTCATTGTGAGCACGTTTGATTGGTTGAATTCGACGCCAAAGTTGGTCATCCGAATTCGTAATTTCCAAGTTGTTAAATTCTATTTTTGAACCCGGGACTCCGAATTCAATTTCTGACACCACCAATTGACTTGTGGCATCGTTCTGGCATATTTTTATATAAAGTTTGTTAAATTTGGAGGACGTGGACCCTGGCACGCATTTCGGTGTAAAGTAGGCCCCACAGTCCGGGTCAAGGGGACTTTTTGACGTCGGCTCATCGGAATCCAATTCTGGATATACCGTTGAGTTCGTATCGTCATTTTGGACTCGTTAAAATATAATTTGCTAGGTTTTAGCAGACATTGGTTCCGACACGTATTTCGGTGCAAGTCAGATACCAATATCCGGGTCAACGAATCATTTTGAGATCAGCTCATCGAAATCAAATTTTGGACATACCGTTGAGTTCGTATCGTTATTCTGGACTCGTTGACATATAATTTGCTGAGTTTTGAGGACATTGGCTCCGACACGCTTTTTCGTGCAAATCGAATTCTAATATCCGGGTCAACGGACCAATTTGAGATCGGGTCAACGGAATCCAATTCTGGATATACCGTTGGGTTTGTATCGTCATTCTGGATTCGTGGACATATAATTTGTTAGGTTTAGTGTACTTTTTATTTCGGCACATTTTTTAGTGCAAAGTGGGTCCGACATGGACACCATTTTGAGCCAAAATTACCTTTTTGCCCCTGTGTCCAAATTGGACTTATGGACAGGCTATTCTAGCTATTTCGACCATTATGGATACGTTGGTAATAGTTGTTTCACCATCCGACAACATCTGTAGGTTTTCACCCTATTATTATTATAATCTTTCTTTTTGTTTGTATTTTGAGATCCATCGATTCCAGTGATTTCACAACCACTGAAATTGAATGTGTTGACCCTGTAGATGTTTATAGAGACTAGCTTTGACCATGGTTGACTGCTTTGACTGAACGTCGAAGTAGAGTCAATATTGACCTAGGTTAGACTAGTTTTGACCATGGTTGACCACAGTTGACTATTTTGACTGAAAGTCGACCGTAGCCTAAAAATTGACTAGAACTTGACCGAAGTTGACCAGTTGACCCAAAGTCAACTGTTAGTCAACGTTAGTCAAGTTTGACCTAGGGTTGACCAGAGTTGACCAGTTGACCAAAAGTCAACTGTAAGTGAACCATTGACTTAGATTGACCTAGTTTGACTTGCTTTGACTTGTCTTGACCTAGTTTGACTTAGTATGAATTGATTTTACTTCCAAACCCTTATATTGATACAATATTCCACCTATAGGTCCTCGAGGCACTGTTCTAGGACTCATTTGACATATTTCACTATATCGCAGGCCAGTACATTCTCTGATAATATTTCTGTTTTATGATATCGTCTATGTTTCTTGTATTTAGTGTAGATATCCTTGTTCTTTTGACACATTGTTCACACCGATTGGTATTTCTCTGGATCCCGTCATGAGATGTTATTCCTCGCTTTCCTTGGTATATCTTGTGCAAGTCTTTCTTGTTCCTTGTACGTTGTATAGACACGATACCTGCGAAGGCTAGCTACCCACTCGGAGAATCGCGTGTCATGATGTGTCATGGTTGGATCCACTATACTAGTCGGGGAAGGAGATTATTAGTGTAGATGTGTGGTTATTATCCACCTTGTTATTCTTGTAGATCTTGTGAGTGTTAATCATACAATCCACGTATGATTAACCAGGCCAGTAGACCTTGTGCAGACCCAAGCCGGCCACATGTTGAAACTAGTACTCACACACTTAGATAGATGATTCTTGATTCTTGTACATGCCATGATCAGTTTTACTTGCCTTGTTCTAGCTCTAGATTTACAGCTTACTGTCACGCCCCAGAACCAGAATACTGGAGAGCGGGGGAATGACTCAGCCAGCTACGTATTACGGGTAGATGAATACCGTATAATACGATCAGTGCTGTCTAACCAGACGAGGGGGTGCATACTACATAAGAGTCTTACTATGGTCATTACCCATCTATTGTCTCAATCATTCAAGCAAGAAACAGTAATAGAGAACATGTAAGATAAAGCAGTAAAGCGTCCCAAATGCTTAGTCAAAATGTTCTTGAGATCTGGCTTTACAAAACATAGCCAGATGGTATAGCAAGTATACACAATTGTTATCAGCTGCAGTTTGACTTAATTACAATTATGTAAAAGTAAGTACAAGACAATCCGACTAACATGTCGGTGCCAAACGGCGTAGTATAAAGGTAAATAACAAAACGAGCGGTGAAGTAAGGAACCCACTCGAGTCCTCCTGCAATCATTCCCCTAGTATTGACCATCCTGGAGGTAGAAGTACGCTGGATCCTCGGGAACCGGCTCTAAATCTGGCCATACAAAACCAGAGAGGTTAGACCTCTAATAGCAAGTACCACAAGGAAGGACGATATGAAGGACATAAACCAGTAAGTAAAAGAATATAATAATAGATCTCTGCTTGCTACTAGGATTCACATCATATCACGACACTTCGAACCAACCTCCCAACCAAACAAGGATAGAAGTTGGCCCGTCATGTCCTGACATTCTGGTCGTCCCAATTAGGTAACAGAGTAGTACAGTACACAAATAAATCATCTTGAACGGCCAATCAAATTCTACGGCTTGCTATTGTGAGTCCCAAGTTATCCTGGGATTATGCAATTTGGGATTCCGTAGTTCTTACTATGTACAAGCAAGGCTAGTCTATCCAGTCAATCATGTGCGCCATGCATGAATTAGACGAGTCCTAGCAGGACGCCCGTCAATATACAATATACAATAATAATAAGAGCAGATACTGTTCCCTGCCCGTGTGGCAGATTTACAGTATCTGTGGGAACTAGCCGGCCCGTCGGGTACTACTCGTCCCGAGGGGGCTGCCATATAAGAATTCGGGAATCCATTCTCTCCATGCAATCATTATTTTATTTAACTTAATAGTCTCTACGTTGAGTGAAATCCCATGCCGTGGATCATGGTCATTCAAATGAGTACTTTCGTACGGGGTACGATATGCACAACTCTACAACGATACCAGTGCGGTTAGGTTGTAGGTCTTATATAGCGTAATGCAATAATCAAATCTAACCACGGTAATCATGCCTTGACCATAAAGTACACATGCTTCTTTGTAGAAAAATAAATAGATAAATAATTAAATAAATAGATTGAAGCCTGCATGTGTATGTATGTCAATATTCGGGATCAGCCAGTCGATCGCAATAGTTCATAACATGAACGTGTCTCATTCATTCATTTTAATAAGACGACTAGCCAGTCTCTTAGTTCCAACTAGGAACGCATGATCAATTTAGTCAAGATAACTATCGTTATAAATGGTGACAAGGCATAAAAGTCAATTAGCATTAAATAGGGTCGAGTCTATAACTCTCGAGGTCAAGTTCCAGTCTCACTGGATATCCATATACCAATCCAGACACTTGGCACTAATACACAACCATAGGTATTAAAATATTAACATGCTAAGATTTTCGGGTTCATGCAAAAAGGCGTAAGGATATAATAGGGAATTATCATGCTACTATTAAATGAATAAAGCATGGAACAGAATAAAAAAACACCCAAGCCAGGAAGTTACGCCAACAAGTCTAAGCTAAGTCCAAAAGTCACGCAAGAAGTCTCTGCTAAGACCAACAAGTCACGCTAAGTCTAGCATGGAGGAGTGAGCATAAAAAGTAGTACACTCAGGAAAACGTGAGCGTGACAAGTGATTCACGCACGCACGCTCAGCGCGAGGGTGAAAAGTTACGCACGCCAAAAAGTCACGCACAATGTGATCGTGGAAAGTCAAGCACGCAAGCTCAGGGACATGAGCGTGAAAAGTCACGCACTCAGTACAAAGACAGGAGCGTGACTCAAAATTCACGCAGACAACGCGAGCGTGACTAAAAATGCACGCACGCACAGAGTGGACGTAACTCAAAAGTCACGCAGACACGCACAGTGTGAACGTAACTCAAAAGTCACGCACAGACATGAGCGTGACTAAAATACACGCATGCTCATGAGAACGTTAGCGTGACAAAAATACACGCAAACACGTATAGACGTGTGCGTGACTGGACTGATGTTTACGCGAGCACGTAAGAACGTATGCGTAAAACATCTCCCAAACTCCAAGTTCCATGGAGCCTTCGCTCCAGTGCCAAAATACACTCTAAGTTGGGAGATCAAAAAAAACCCATGAACAGTCGAATACAAAACTTAGATCTAGGAGAAACAAGCCAACGAAATCCAAAATACTAAGAACTAAACTCTCTTAGAATCACCAGGAGAAGCCAAATGAACCATAAAAATGGGTGATCGAGAAGCAAGTTTGCACTTGCCTTCTCCTGCTGCGGGTAGGTGGTGGAGAGTAATGAGAGGAGGAAGAAGAAGTAATGGTGAGAATGAAGTAATGAGGAGAGAGAAAGAGATGGAAGCTTTAAATAGGAAGAGTGGTGGTAGGTGGGAGTGTAGGCCGGGTTTAAGGGGATCCATCAAACCGAAAACCCAATAAGACTAAAGCAGCAGATAAAATGCAGGTAATAAAATTGCAGAAATATAATTGCAGAAATAAAATTGCAGGAAATAAATTAACATGGAATTTAAAGAGCAGATAATTAATTAACATGAAACTAAAGGAATTTAAATACAGAATAATACATGATAAATACTAAATAAATACACATGAGTTGTACATATATAAAAATACGCATTCCGGGAACGGGGAGTGACATCTCTACCCTCCTTTAGAAAAAATTTCGTCCTCGGAATTTCAAATCCAAGCAGGGTAGAAATATCAGGGCTAAACTAATACAAGCAATTCTAGTGAGCAAGCAATCATTGTTACCATATCAAAAGCAAGTACTATATATGGAAATCCATCAATCTACGATATCAGGTAGTTCTATCCGTAAGGCGATAAGCATGAGAAATCAAGACAATCAAGGTATACAGAAAGAGATATACCTTGTGAGTCAAACAGGTGTGGATACCGTGATCGGATATCATCCTCACGTTTCCACGTTGACTCTCCCAAGGAGTGATGACCCCAAGCAACAAGGACAAGACTAATTGTTCGGTTCTTGAGTATCTTCTCTCTTCGGTCCAAAATGGACACAGGCTGTTCCTCGTAAGACAGGTTGGTACCAACAACCAGCTCAGAATGATCGAGGACATGGCTTGGGTCCGATACATACCTACGTAATTGAGATACATAAAACACGTCATGCACCTCTCGTAACGAAGGTGGGAGTGATAAACGATAAGCAACATCGCCTATTTGATCAAGGATAACAAATGGGCCCACGTACCAAGGACTCAATTTCCCGCGAACGCTAAATCTAATGACCCCACGAGTAGGTGAGATCCGCAAGAATACGTGGTCCCCAACAGAGAATTCTAACGGCCTACGATGCTGGTCCGCCCAATGACGATGCCGGTCCTGCGCAACTCGAAGTCGCTCTCTAATCCCTTTTACTACTTCAACCGTCTGAACAATCATTTCTGGGCCTAGCATCTTCCTCTCTCCGATATCATCCCATGCAAGCGGTGACCTGCACTTCTTACCATATATTGCTTCGAATGGCGCCATCTAGATACTGGCTTGATAACTATTGTTGTATGAGAACTCGACCAAGTGCAGGTGACTCTCCCAAGACCCTCCAAAATCTAGAGTGCAAGCTCGCAACATGTCTTCTAAAGTCTGAATCGTTCTTTCTGATTGCCCATCCGTCTGTGGATGGTAAGACGTGCTAAACCTTAACTTGGTACCCAGACTATGATGTAAGCTCTTCCAGAAATGTGATATAAAGCGGGTATCTCGATCCGACACAATACTGACAGGGACTCCATGCTGCCTGACTATCTGTTGCATATATAATTCTGCCAACTTTTCTGTAGATTGCCCTACTCTGAAAGGAAGAAAGTGTGCTACACCCAAATAGCATCCTTACCACTTGGTGATCTCGATAAACCGGTCACAAAGTCCATTGTAATATGCTCCCATTTCCATTCCGGGATAGGAAGTGGTTGCAATAACTCAGCTGGCCTCTGCCGTTCTGCCTTCACTTGCTGACATACCAAGGAACGGGAAACAAATCCAGCTATCTTCCTCTTCATTCCGTTCCACCAGAAATGCTGCTTGATATCTCGGAACATCTTGGTCCCTCCAGGGTGAATAGAATACTGAGAACTGTGAGCTTCTGCCATAACCTCCTGTCTGATATCTCCACTAGGCACACACAGACGTGATCCAAACCTAAGTGTACCATCTTTATGAATCCTTATCTTCTTCCTGAGCCCTGACTCACATTCTGCCCTAAGCTTCTGAATCCTTGAGTCCTGTGCCTGAGCTGCCTTGATCCTGTCTACCAAGTCAGATTGGACTTGTAGACTAGTTAGAACTCCTACATCACTAGGAAATATAACTTCGATGCCCATCTCCTGAAGGTCTTCTAAGATATGCTTCTGCGTTGTCAACATAAATGCGCCGCCTCTTCTGCTGAGAGCGTCTGCCACTACATTAGCCTTGCCTGGATGATACTGAAGCCCCACGTCATAATCCTTGATCAACTCCAACCATCTTCTCTGCCTCATGTTCAGTTCCTTCTGGGTAAAGATGTACTTTAGACTTTTATGATCGATGTACATCTCTACTTGGTCACCATATAAGTAATGCCTCTATAGCTTCAGAGCAAACACTACTGTCGCCAACTCCAAATCATGAGTTGGGTAATTCTTCTCGTGGTCCCGAAGCTGCCTAGATGCATATGCTATCACCTTCCCATGTTGCATAAGGACACATCCAAGTCCTTTACCTGACGCATCACAATATACTATAAACCTCTGGGTCCAACTGGCAATGTAAGAATAGGTGCTGATATCAACTTCTGCTTCAAAGTCTCAAATGATGCCTGACATTTTGCCGACCAAACAAATGGCACATCCTTTCGGGTCAAGCGGGTCATGGGCGCTGAAAGCCTTGTAAAGTCTGATATAAATCTTCTGTAATATTCTGCCAATCCCAAGAAACTCCGCACATCTGCTACGGTCTTGGGTACTGGCCAACTCTCTACCGCTTCTACTTTTTTGGGATCGACTGCTACTCCAGCTCCTAATATGATATGTCCCAGAAATAAAATATGATCCGACCAAAACTCACACTTACTGAGCTTGGCATATAACTGGTTCTCTCTCAGAACCTGCAATACTTTCCTGAGGTGGTCTTCATGCTCCTCTTCACTAGCAGAGTATACGAGAATGTCGTCAAGAAACACAACGACAAACTGGTCTAAATAGGGCATAAATATGCGGTTCATCAAATCCATGAATATTGCTGGAGCATTGGTCAAACCAAACGGCATTACTAAGAATTCGTAATGCCTATACTTCGACCGGAATGCTGTCTTGGGAATGTCCTCCTTCCGAACCCTCACCTGATGGTACCCTGAACGAAGATCTATCTTAGAGAAAATTCTAGCCTTACTCAACTGATCAAATAAGTCGTCGATCTTGGGTAATGGGTACTTGTTCTTCACTGTTGCCGCGTTAAGCTTCCTGTAGTCAATGCATAATCTGGACGACCCATCCTTCTTTCCCACAAGTACCACTGGTGCTGTCCACGGTGATACGCTAGCTTGGATGAACTTCTTCTCCTTCAATTCCTCTATGTGCTCATATACCTTGGCCTGCTCTGAATCCGCCATTCTGTAAACTCGATCTGATATCGGTTTAGTTCCTGGTGCCAATTCTATACTGAACTCAATATCTCTAACTGGTGGTAGACCTGGTAGTTCTTCGGGAAATACGTCTAGAAACTCTTCAACTACCTTCGGAATCTGAACTTCCTGTATTGTCGTTACTACTCCCTGCTCTTGCTGAGTTGCCTCTGATCTGACTAAGGTGAACCTCTTCATGCCTGGAATATCAAAAGATACACTCCCTCTACGACAATCTATTGTCGCATGACTGTCTTTCAGCCAGTCCATGCCTAAGATAACGTCGAAATTTCCAACAGGAAATTCTATCAACCGGGCAGGTAAGGAATGCCCGCAAACTACAACGCTACACGCTAAAATAACTCTACTAACTCCTACGAGCCCATTACCAGTGAGTATATTCAACCTCCCTGGCAATGCCTCGAACTCCATTCCTAGTCGTGTCGCAAATCGTGCAGATATAAATGAATGGGATGCTCCCGAATCAAACAATGCTACTGCGGGATATGAGGCGACAAGAATGTTACCTGCCACAACATCTTCCGATGCCAATGCCTCTTCCAAGGACAGAGTGAATGCTTGCCCTCGACCTCCTTGCTGATTTCTATGCTGCGGCCTAGCCTGGTGCTGCTGCTGGCCCCTGTCTTGATGATGCTGGGGTGGTCTATGCTGGTGTTGCTGCATCGGTGGTCCTTGCTGCCGAAACATCTGAGCCTGCGGTACTAACGGACGCTGTGCCAATGGCCTAACTGCCACTGCTGGTCCTCGATACTGGCCTGCCCCTGGTGCTGGCAGAGCAGAAAATTGCTGCCCTGGTCCTCCTGACCTCGAATTCATAGGACATGTGGTAACCCGATGGTCTGGATTTCTACATATCAGACATAGTCCATTCAATGTCCGACACACATCTCTAGTGTGTCCCATCTTCCCACAATAAGTGCAGCCCGCCGGGGGTTGCTGGTTCTTCCTCTGTTGCTGTTGCTGCTGCTGCCTGGGTGGTGCTGGTCCTCGTATCGCCATATCGTGGATACGAACGCCAGTGGATGGTGCTGCTATTCGGGGCGCTGCTCCCCCTCCTCCTTCAATCTGACTGTGGGACCTCTTTTGACCCCCAGTCCTTGTCGCATGCCTCTGAATGGTGAGCTCGTGCCTTCGAGTTGCCGTCAATATCTTATCAAAAGTTTGGTAATTGTGCCCCTCTATCAATTACAAAAGTTCGAGATGAAACCCTTGCTGAAACCTTATGGCCCTCTGGCGCTCTGTTGCTACCATCTCTGGAGCGAATCTACTCAATCTGCAGAACTCCGCTGCATAAGCATCTACAGTCTTGCCGGCCTGCCTGAGGTTGATAAACTTCTGTTGTAGCTCAAACTGTGCCACAACTCCATAGTACTTGGTCTTGAATCTTGCTGTAAAATCGTCCCAAGCCACAGGACGTCTGATGCCCACTTCCTCCGATTCCCACCAATCACGTGCGAGATCCTGAAGTAACAACTTCACTAGATCCACACGTTCTTCCATCGGTACCTTAGCCGCTGTCAGAATAGCCTCCATATCCTTAAGGCATGCATCTGCTGATATGGCATCCTCCGTGCCCTCGAAACGGCGGGGGTTGTACTTGCAAAACTTGGCTGATGCTCCTGAATCAGCCCTCACTCCTCTTTCCAAAGCCGTCTGCAATCCTTGGTTGAGCAACACATTCTGCTCTTGTAGCTGAGTGTGCATGCGCTGCTGGGCCAACATCTGATGTTGCTGAGTAGCCATCATTCCTCTCATGATCTCCAGAAGGGCTAGCGTGTCCACTTCCACAGGGGTAGGTGGAACTATGGGTGGGTCTGGAATATCCGGATACTGTGGTTCAACCGCTGGTTCTACTATCACTTCTTCCTGGATAGTCTCCTGAGGTGAGACTGGCCCTTGTTGCTGACCAACCTGGTCATGTTGTCCATGTTGCCCTTGTTGTTGTTGTCCAGCTCTGACCGGTGCGGACGAAGTGCCCCTAAAAAAAGGGACAAGAGAACAATCAAACGACCGGACATGAAAGATCAATGAAGTCAAAGGATACCTGAATGTCAAGCAAGAGTTGAGAATAACGAATCAGGAGATCAAGGGAAAACATGTGTGATTGAGACATCCTATAAATCAAAACACCCCACAAGTCTGAAATCAGACCTGCATGAGCCACCACTAAAACCTTGTCACGCCCCAGAACCAGAATACTGGAGAGCGGGGGAATGACTCAGCCAGCTACGTATTACGGGTAGATGAATACCGTATAATACGATCAATGCTGTCTAACCAGACGAGGGGGTACATACTACATAAGAGTCTTACTATGGTCATTACCCATCTATTGTCTCAATCATTCAATCAAGAAACAGTAATAGAGAACATGTAAGATAAAGCAGTAAGGCGTCCCAAACGCTCAGTCAAAATGTTCTTGAGATCTGGCTTTACAAAACATAGCCAGATGGTATAGCAAGTATACACAATTGTTATCAGCTGCAGTCTGACTTAATTACAATTATGTAAAAGTAAGTACAAGACAATCCGACTAACATGTCGGTGCCAAACGGCGTAGTATAAAGGTAAATAACAAAACGAGCGGTGAAGTAAGGAACCCACTCGAGTCCTCCTGCGATCATTCCCCTAGTATTGACCATCCTGGAGGTAGAAGTACGCTGGATCCTCGGGAACCGGCTCTAAATCTGGCCATGCAAAACCAGAGAGGTTAGACCTCTAATAGCAAGTACCACAAGAAAGGACGATATGAAGGACATAAACCAGTAAGTAAAAGAATATAATAATAGATCTCTGCTTACTACTAGGATTCACATCACATCACGACACTTCGAACCAACCTCCCAACCAAACAAGGACAGAAGTTGGCCCGTCATGTCCTGATATTCTGGTCGTCCCAATTAGGTAACAGAGTAGTACAGTACACAAACAAATCATCTTGAACAGCCAATCAAATTCTATGGCTTGCTATTATGAGTCCCAAGTTATCATGGGATTATGCAATTTGGGATTTCGTAGTTCTTACTAAGTGCAAGCAAGGCTAGTCTATCCAGTTAATCATGTGCGCCATGCATGAATTAGACGAGTCCTAGCAGGACGCCCGTCAATATACAATATACAATAATAATAAGAGCAGATACTGTTCCCTGCCCGTGTGGCAGATTTACAGTATCTGTGGGAACCAGCCGGCCCGTCGGGTACTACTCGTCCCGAGGGGGCTGCCATGTAAGAATTCGGGAATCCATTCTCTCTATACAATCATTATTTTATTTAACTTAATAGTCCCTACGTTGAGTGAAATCCCATGCCGTGGATTATGGTCATTCAAATGAGTACTTTCGTACGGGGTACAATATGCACAACTCTACAACAATACCAGTGCGGTTAGGTTGTAGGTCTTACATAGCGTAATGCAACAATCAAATCTAACCACGGTAATCATGCCTTGACCATAAAGTACACATGCTTCTTTGTAAAAAAATAAATAGATAAATAATTAAATAAATAGATTGAAGCCTGCATGTGTATGTATGTCAATATTCGGGATCAGCCAGTCGATCGCAATAGTTCATAACATGAACGTATCTCATTCATTCATTTTAATAAGACGACTAGCCAATCTTAGTTCCAACTAGGAACGCATGATCAATTTAGTCAATATAACTATCGTTATAAATGGTGACAAGGCATGAAAGTCAATTAGCATTAAATTGGGTCGAGTCTATAACTCTCGAGGTCAAGTTCCAGTCTCACTGGGTATCCATATACCAATTCAGACACTTGGCACTAATACACAACCATAGGTATTAAAATATTAACATGCTAAGATTTCCGGGTTCATGCAAAAAGGCGTAAGGATATAATAGGGAATTATCATGCTACTATTAAATGAATAAAGTATGGAACAGAATAAAAAAACACCCAAGCCAGGAAGTCACGCCAACAAGTCTAAGCTAAGTCCAAAAGTCACGTAACACTACTAAAATATGCTATATTAGCGACGTGTTTTAGCGACGTAAGAAAATAACGTCGCTATATATGTAATATAGCGACTCCCGTCATGTGACGTCGCAAATCGTCGCTAACTAGCGACGTTCAGCGACATTACATAAATTATGTCGCAGAACAGCGACGTTCAGCGGCAGAGTATTAATATATGTCGCCATATAATAAAATTTTGCGACGTTTAGCGACGTCTTTAGTTGACGTCGCTAAATGTTTTACTTAGGGCACGCTGTTTCCTTTTCCCCCTCACTCGAAAATTTCCAAAATTTTCAGAATCCCTCCCCCCCCGCGACTCTCCCCCCCGGCGACTCTCTCCCCCCCCCGCGACTCTCCCCCCCGGTGACTCTCTCCCCCCGCCCCCGGCGACTCGCTCCCCCCGCCCCCGGCGACTCCCTCCCGCTCCGACGAGCTCCTCCTCCCCCAATCGGAGATCCTCCTCCTCTCCCTAGCTCCTCCTCCTCCTCCCTCTTCCTAAGGTAAATCCTAACCCTAACCCTAACTCCTCTCCCTCCTCCTCCTCCTCTCACACACACACACGGACACACACACACGGACACACACACACAGACACACACACACACGGACACACACACACACACACAGACACACACACACACACACAGACACACACACACTGACACAAATTTTATCATATTCTTCTTGTGTTCTTTTTCATATTATTATTCATGTGTTATTTATATGTTGTATCTTTTTACATGTATATATATATTTATATATATATTTGTGTGTAGTTGTATATTTATTTGGGGT
This sequence comes from Iris pallida, assembly GCA_029216955.1. Taxonomy (NCBI): domain Eukaryota; kingdom Viridiplantae; phylum Streptophyta; class Magnoliopsida; order Asparagales; family Iridaceae; genus Iris; species Iris pallida. The sequence continues at coordinate 11,720,241 of JANAVB010017596.1, read as the reverse complement.
TATGGTTGTGGGAATGTTGAGAGGTTTTGATTGTTGTGTAGTTGTTGTTCTTGTTGTTGTTGTTGTTGTTGTGTGGGAAGTAGGATGGAAATCAATGAAAGGATGAGGAAATGATGGAGATTGAAGGAGGATAGAAGTGTGCTTATGGGGAGGGGGTTTTGGACAGCAACCAGCAGCCTGGGCTGCTGTTTTCAGCAGTTTTGGGGGGGGAGGGGGACAGCAGCTATATGCTGCTGAAATTTGCAGCAGTGTGCCCCCCACTTGACATTAGTTAGCCTACTTATTAGCCCATCCTTTTAGCCTATCTTTTAGCCATTAGTTAGCCTACTTATTAGCCTTTAGTTGGACACACACACACGGACACACACACACAGACACACACACACAGACACACACAGACACACACACACACATGTCACCTATATATATACCTACATGTTATATATATGTGGTTATATATAGATATATATGTGTGTGTGTCTCTTGGTATAATATTCATGTTGTAGTGTTGTGGTTATATTGTAGTATGGTGATAGTGTAGGAATTGATAAATGGAATGGATGTAAGGATGATAGGAAGGATTAGTGGACCTATAATCCTATTTATATGTGTCCTATATATGCCTATATGTGTGTGTGTGTGTGTTAGCCTATATGTAAGCCTAGGTGAGAGCTTATGAGTGTGGTATCATGGGTGATATATGTGAGTGAGTGTGTAAGTGAGTTGTGTGGATGAGTGTGAGGTTAAATGTGTTAGATATAGGTTAGCATCTTAGGCCATATCCTAGTTAGATATGTAGTTGTTAGTATCCTAGAGTGTTAGAGCCTTGGTTTGGGATACCAAGTTGGGGTTAGAAATAGGATACTAGTTAGCTATTGGTATGTGTAGATATATATTAGATAGAAAGTTGGATGGATAGGTGGATAGATGGATGGGGAGTAGAAGGGGAGCTGCTGCCCCCATTCCAGCAACAGCAGCAGCAAGAACAGCTGTTGTAGCAGCAGTTTACATCAGCAGTAGCACCCCCATGGCCCCCCACTTGTAGTGATTAGCACTAATGGGGGCAGGAGAGGTAATTATAGGAGTAATTAGATCTAGATCTAATTAGCACTTGGCTACAAGACATATTCCAAGAATATTCTAGAGAATATTCCAAGTCTATTCTAAGGAATATAGCGACTCCTATCGTTTGAAATAACCACATCTTGGCTATTTGTTAAATAGATCGACCCTGAGCTCCCATGTTTAGTCGTGCCTTCAACATCATGTTCAAATGAAGGTGACAAGCAGCTGACTATGAAAAAATATGCCGTCTTGAGCTTCATAGTAATCTTGCATTTCTTTATGAAGCTCAATACGACATATTTTTCTATAGTCAGCTGCTTGTCACCTTCATTTGAACATGATGTTGAAGGCACGACTGAACATGGGAGCTCAGGGTCGATCTATTTAACAAATAGCCAAGATGTGGTTATTTCACAGAAGCCATGAATTATCGGGAAAATAGGAAACATCTCGTACTCCACCCGTGAAATCGTTACCGGGAAAATAGGAAACACTTAGCAAACACTTAGACGTTAGCAAACATTGTTAATTGGTGTGTTCATCTTTGCAGAATTATTTCCAAATAGAGCTGAATTACTACTTGCGGAATCGTTCATGGATGTACAATCGTCGTCCTGAAGATATGTGTGGTGTGCGGGATGAATACATAGCGGGAGTAGAGCAGTTCCTGCAGTTTGCTAAGGCGTTCCCTCAGTACATGGACGGCACCAAAATTAAGTGTCCGTGTGTGAAATGTCATAACGTGAAATATTATCCAGAAGTGGAAGTGACATATCATTTATACTCGAGGGGTTTCACGCCTAATTACTATCAGTGGACCGCACACGGAGAACTTGTGTCGTTAGCATCAGAGCCGGAGCCTTATGTTGAGCCGTATATGCATGCGGGACCTAATTTTGTTTCAGATAATCATGCATACGACGACGAGTGCGTGAACATAGTTTTCAACGCTGCTGGGCCCAGTTTTGTTCCTGATGCAGCTGAGGAGGCACCGAATGTCGACGCTGCAAAGTTCATGGAGTTGCTGGAGAATGCAAGGACTCCATTGTATTCTGGTTGTGAGGATCATTCACCGTTGGAGGTGGTTACAAGACTTTTGAGCAGTAAGTCAGATTTTAACATGTCGCAAGAATGCTACAACCGAGTGCTGGAGTTGATTATAGAGATCTTGCCGGCGGGTGCTAAGTTACCTAAAGACTTCTACCGGTCTAAGAGGATGGTGAGATCGCTCTGGATGGGATATGATAAAATCGATTCTTGTCGCAATGGGTGCATGCTGTACTACAAAGACGACAAGGACGCAGATGTGTGCAGATTTTGTGGTGCTGATCGCTATAAGCCAACTAGTACAGGAAGGTCTACCGGTGCAAGAAGACCGACCGATTCAATGCACTACCTGCCTTTAACGCCGCGGTTGCAAAGATTATTTATGGTGAAAGAGACGGTTTTACTCCTTTTGGTCTTTCGGGAAGCACTTTGATCGAGTGTATCCTGATTTTGCTTCAGATCCACGTAATGTCAGGTTGGGGCTATGTTCTGACGGTTTTACTCCTTTTGGTCTTTCGGGATCCCAGTATTCGTGCTGGCCTGTGATTGTCACTCCGTATAACCTACCGCCTTGGATGTGCATGAAGACCGAGTACATGTTTCTAACCGTTATAATTCCTGGTCCGAACAATCCCAAGAGGAACATTGATGTGTACTTACAGCCTTTGATAGATGAGTTGAATCAGTTATGGGAAGTAGGCGCTAACACGTACGATGTTTCCAGGAAGCAGAATTTTCAGATGAAGGCAACCCTTATGTGGACCATCAACGACTTTCCGGCATATGGAATGTTATCTGGATGGAGCACTCATGGACGTCTCTCATGTCCGATTTGCATGGACTGTACTAAGGCTTTTCGCTTGAAACACGGAGGAAAACCGTGCTTCTTTGATTGTCATTGACAATTTCTGCCAAAAGATCATCCGTTCAGAAGGAACAGGAATGCATTCCGTGCCGGCGTTGTAGAGAAGGGTGATCCACCGCCAAGGTGGTGCGGAGCCGCGATATGGGAGGAGGTTAGAGATTTTCCAAGTGCTATCGAAGATCCTACAACTGGGTACAAGTGCGATGGATTTGGTAGAGATCATAACTGGACAAAGAGGAGCATATTCTGGGATCTGCCATATTGGAGTACCAATCTGATCAGACATAATCTTGATGTCATGCATATTGAGAAGAATGTGTTTGATAACATAATTAATACTGTGATGGACGTAAAGAGAAAAACGAAAGACAATCCCAAGGCCAGGTTGGACTTAGCAGAAATATACAAACGCCCTGCGTTGCATTTGATAGAGCAGAATGGAAAACAGTTCCTGCCGAAGTCAATCTTCTCACTGGACAAGGAGGATAAAGTGAGACTTTGTCGGTGGATCCAGGGCCTAAAATTTCCAGACGGATATGTGTCAAATCTGAGAAGATGTGTCGATCCGAAGGAAAACAAATTGACGGGTATGAAGAGCCACGATTGTCACGTATTCATGGAGAGGTTAATTCCGATTGCATTTTGGGAATTCTTACCGCAGGCAGTTTGGGATCCATTGACGGAGCTTAGTATATTCTTCAGGGACCTTTGTTCTAAGAAATTGCTCGTTGATCATCTAGAAAAGCAAGAGAAGGACATTGCGGTAACACTGTGCAAGCTAGAGAGGGTGTTCCCTCCTGCAGTACAGAGAGCGCTGGGAAGATTTCTGAGGGAGAACTATGGTGGGCCTTGGATTAACTACTCAGATGCTCCCGCCGATAGGAAGGCCTTTTGGTTGGCCCACTTCAAGGTAAAAAATTTGTTTATTTTTAAATTTTAATAATCATTTTGTATATTATACAACTTTTCTATTTGACTTCTCGTAGAGGACCTACTTCTATCCACCACACCGGGCGGCGAAGATCGAGGGCCAATTTCCTGTCGTCGCAGGCAAGCTCATTCGTGATGCGATCCGCGACCAGTAGGATCGTGACCGCGCCGGAAAGCCGATCCAAGGTTGGATCACGCCAGAGCAGTAGACTGCGATGAAGGCTAGATTCGACGAAGACGGGTACCGGGAGCGGTCTGAGAAGGCCAAGATGGCGCGGTCGAGCGCCGGTAAGTGGTGTGGTGGCTCCATTCCTATGACGGAGCATTTTCGTCGTCTGGTACGTTTCCTATGACGGACATCATTTTATATATAGTTGGAAAGAATGTTTAATACTAATAATAGATAAATATATATTTTAACAGGTAAAAAAGGGTGAGGACCCCAACATGGTGACCGTCTTCCTGGTCACCCATCGGAGGGCTGGGGAGTTCATTGACGAGAGGGCGACGCAGGCATATGTACGTTCTATCCTTTATATTAATTTACTATAACTTAGAAAACAGGAAAATAGATATCAATATAGACTTTAGCAAACACTTAGACGTTAGCAAACATTATTCTAGGCCAAGTTTCTTCGGCTACAAGAGGAGGCGGCTGCTGCTGCTGCTGCTGCTAGTGCGCCAGCAGAGGGAGGGCCTGGTACTTCCTTCCAGCCGCCTACAGCTCCATCATCGGACGACCTCTGGATGACCGCCGTTGGTGGTCTTCAGAAGGGTACGTACTACGGTACGGGATCCTACGGCGCCTATTTGGCTTCAGAGTCATCCCGGGCCCCCTCTGTCAGTACGCAGTCTCCAGCTTCGCAGGCGTCATCACAGGCGCATGATATTGCTCGTCAGCTCCAGGAGCTGCGTCGCGAGTTGCAGCAGCAGATTTCTGAGGCAGCTGGGGAAGAGCAACGATCCGACGATCCGACGATCACCGGACGATTTGATGCGATCGAGCGCAGTATGCAGGAGATGATGAGTCTGCAGCAGGCTACAGCTGCTAACTTGCACACGCTCACCAAGTCTACGCAGCGCACAGAGCGTAGACAGATCGAGCTGGAGGGGACGCAGATCGCCATGTCTGCCACACTCAATCAGGTACAGACTTCGCTTGAGGATAGTAGTCGGAGGATGGTGAGTGCCCTGGCTGTGCATGCTGAGCGACTGCGAGAGATAGAGCAGCGTCCTGCCGGTCCATCGATGGCGCCGACTCCAGACGTTTCACTGCCTCCAGACGTTGCACAGCTCACACAGGAGCAGTACGACATCATTTTATTCCAGATGCGCAGCCGGGGTCCTTTGTGATGTCTTTTTTATTATTTGTTGTTGATACACTTGTTTCTCTGTTTGTGAGACTCTTATTTGTGGTTGACTTGTATTGGTTGAGATACTTCTTTCTCTGCTTGCGAGACTTTTATTAGTTGTATTGGGTGATGATATTGCTCCATCGTCTTTTATTGGTTGTATTGCTTGTTAGACTTTTATTGTTTGTAGACTTTTATTGATTGTAAACTTTTATTGGTTGTAGACTTGTTTTGCCATTTATCTGCGACGGGGATGACGAATATACCTACGCTGGGTTATAAGCGATGATCTGATATACAAAGGAGGTGCTGCCCAAATTTTTAAAAAATATAATATGTATTTTTGTGATGATGTGTGTCTGTGTTTACAGTGAATGTGAAATACAGTGTTCGGAACCATCGACAGTTTCGATTACTGTTGTATGTTTTATCTTGGATGGAAAGAGCAACAGTTCAGGGTGTACTTCTGAGAGCTTCATTTTCACGGCCTTCACTTTCTCGGGACGTCGTAAAGGATCCCGAGAAGGTGAAGGACGTGAAGAGGAAGCTCTGAGAAGTGCACCCTGAACTGTTGCTCTTTCTATCCAAGATAAAATATAGAACAGTAAGCGAAACTGTCGATGGTTCGAACACTGCACTTCACACACACTGTAAACACAGACACACAGCATAACAAAAATAGCAATTATTTTTTTTATAATTTTTTTATACAGTCTGCGACGTATAGACGTCGCTAAAGTGCGGACGTTGATAACTTTGTCGCTAGACGTCGCTAACGTGCTGACGTGGCTGACATGCCATGTCATCATATCTAAAGTTCAATACGTCGCTAAGTTGTCGCCCTACGTCGCCAATCTGGCGACATACTCTATAGTCGCTAGACGTCGCTAATTTTGCGACGTCTAGCGACAAGTTAGCTTACGTCGCAAATAGCGACGAACTGCGACGAATTGGTCATCTGCGACAAGCCATTACGCGACGTCAAATTTTTGTCGCTAAATCCGTCGCAGTTTATGTTTAGCGACGGATTTTCCTCATTTAGCGACGTATTCTAACATCGCTAATATGGGGTATTTTAGTAGTGTAAGAAGTCTCTGCTAAGACCAACAAGTCACGCTAAGTCTAGTATGGAGGAGTGAGCGTAAAAAGTAGTACACTCAGGAAAACGTGAGCGTGAAAAGTGAGGCGTGACAAGTGATTCACGCACGCACGCTCAGCGCGAGGGTGAAAAGTTACGCACGCCAAAAAGTCACGCACAATGTGATCGTGGAAAGTCACGCATGCAAGCTCAGGGACATGAGCGTGAAAAGTCACGCACTCAGTACAAAGACAGGAGCGTGACTCAAAATTCACGCAGACAACGCGAGCGTGACTAAAAATACACGCACGCACAGAGTGGACGTAACTCAAAAGTCACGCAGACACGCACAGTGTGAACGTAACTCAAAAGTCACGCACAGACATGAGCGTGACTAAAATACACGCACGCTCATGAGAACGTTAGCGTGACAAAAATACACGCAAACACGTATAGACGTGTGCGTGACTGGGCTGATGTTTACGCGAGCACGTAAGAACGTGTGCGTGAAACATCTCCCAAACTCCAAGTTCCATGGAGCCTTCGCTCCAGTGCCAAAATACACGCTAAGTTGGGAGATCAAAAAAAACCCATGAACAGCCGAATACAAAACTTAGATCTAGGAGAAACAAGCCAACGAAATCCAAAATACTAAGAACTAAACTCTCTTAGAATCACCAGGAGAAGCCAAATGAACCATAAAAATGGGTGATCGAGAAGCAAGTTTGCACTTGCCTTCTCCTGCTGCTGGTAGGTGGTGGTGAGTAATGAGAGGAAGAAGAAGAAGTAATGGTGAGAATAAAGTAATGAGGAGAGAGAAAGAGATGGAAGCTTTAAATAGGAAGAGTGGTGGTAGGTGGGAGTGTGGGCCGGGTTTAAGGGGATCCATCAAACCGAAAACCCAATAAGACTAAAGTAGCAAATAAAATGCAGGTAATAAAATTACAGAAATATAATTGCAGAAATAAAATTGCAGGAAATAAATTAACATAGAATTTAAAGAGCAGATAATTAATTAACATGAAACTAAAGGAATTTAAATACAGAATAATACATGATAAATACTAAATAAATACACATGAGTTGTACATATATAAAAATATGTATTTCGGGAACGGGGAGTGACACTTACCTTGCCATGATACTCACATGTACATTTCATGATTTCTTGTATATTCTCTCTATTTACTGCTATATTTTCAATATCGTCTAATTAGAACTGTTATTTGAGATTTGTGCTCGTTCCATCCTGACTGGATATGTTGATAAAATTTTAGGAGTAGTTGTGCCCTCAGTTTTTGACTTCATGATGTTGCTTGCTGAGGTGGATCTCACTATTCTTCTATGTGAGTTACCTGGTAGTTATCTTTTGTTAGTCTTGTTGTTCCTTCTTTATTTTTCTGTCTTATGATCCTTGTAGATTCTAGTTGTTCCAGTGATATTGTTATTATTTCTTGTCTTATCTTCCTTAGTTTTCGTTATATGACATGAGTACATTTCTAGTTATGGATTTTTAGATTTTGTAGTTAGTTTAGGGTACTTGACAGCGCTCTACCGCCGATACTGCGGCGTAGGCTGGGCGTGGCCCACGTATTCGTACCCATATATCCGGGTGCGGGTCGTGACAAATGGTTCATAGGCTTGATATCGACGCCGATAGTTTATATCCACAAGACCGTGCTTGTCTACTTTCCAACCTTGACCTTCAATCGGATCGAACCAATCATACCTGAATAACACAATCTTAGTAGGCTCTATTTCATAACTATATGTCAGCTCCACAATCTCCCGTAGTATGCCCTAGAAATCGTTGTCCGCATCAACATCTTTGTAGTTCGAAGATCTGATACACAAACAACTATTTTTGGTGGAATCGAGATCCACAAAGTCATCTCTGATCGGGCAAGTTGTTGACTTGAACCTAAATCCATTCACACAGTAGCTTGGCCATATTTTTGCAACATAAATTGGTCCCTTGGCTAGCGTTCTAATAGACTCATTCTCAAGTCTTGCGTATGGACGATCGACCTAAATACCACGAAAAATAAATTAAGCTCATTCTCAAGTGCATATACAGAAAGGTAATTACAAAGTTCTTAAGTCTTACATATGCACTCAACCATGATGGAAAATAATGCCTTATTTCTTGTTCTAGTTCTTCTTCTGTTATGTGTGGCCTACCTGACCTCACATCATCATTAAATATGCTGAAAATAACATCGTTCAATTAATATAATAGTATAATAATCAACACTATTAAAATAATGTAGACGTATTAATTACTTACCTCTCCAGCTTCTCTACTTCATCATCATCGCAGTTGAGTAATACATACACCTGAGCAGCCCTTAGCTCATCATCGTTCAGATATCTCTTCTTTATTTTATCCAATGGCTTTCCTGGAGCATTGAATACCTTCAGTATTGTATCATTATATTCATGATCTCCGTCGTCGTTTCTGGAAGCTCTCATTCTATTAGTTGCAACATGAGGCTTGAAATACATCGAACAAAAGTTTGTAATCTCCTCGAGAACATAGGCTTCACAAATAGAACCCTCGACCCGTGCCTTATTTTTTACCTTTCTTTTTAGGTGATTCAAATGTCGCTCGAACGGGTACATCCATCGATATTCGAAGGGTCTACCAACACGTGCCTCATAGGATAGATGAATCGGCAAATGCTCCATAGAGTCGAAGAATCCAGGAGGAAACACCCTCTCTAGCTTGCACAGTGTTACCGTAATGTCCTTCTTTTGCTTTTCTAGACGATCAACGAGCAATTTCTTAGAACAAAGATCCCTGAAGAATATGCTAATCTCCGTCAATGGATCCCAAACTGCCTGCAGTAAGAATTCCCGAAATGTAATCGGAATTAACCTCTCCATGAATACGTGACAATCGTGGCTCTTCATACCCGTCAATTTATTTTCCTTCGAATTGACACATCTTCTCAGATTTGACACATCCGTCTAGAAATTTTAGGCCCTGGATCCACCGACAAAGTCTCACTTTATCCTCCTTGTCCAGTGAGAAAATTGACTTCCGCAGGAACTGTTTTCCATTCTCCTCTATCAAATGCAACGCAGGGTGTTTGTATATTTCATCTAAGTCCAACCTAGCCTTGGGATTGTCTTTCGTTTTTCCCTTTACGTCCATCACAGTATTAATTATGTTATCAAACACATTCTTCTCAATATGCATGACATCATGATTATGTCTGATCAGATTGGTACTCTAATATGGCATATCCCAGAATACGCTCCTCTTTGTCCAGTTATGATCTCTACCAAATCCATCGCACTTGTACCCAGTTGTAGGATCTTCGATAACACTTGGAAAATCTCTAATTCCCTCCTATATCGTGGCTCCGTACCACCTTGGCGGTGGATCACCCTTCTCTACAACGTCGGCACGGAATGCATTCCCGTTCCTTCTGAACGGATGATCTTTTGGCAGAAATTGCCGATGACAATCAAAGAAGCACAATTTTTCTCCGTATTTCAAGCGGAAAGCCTTAGTTCGGTCCATGCAATACGGACATGAGAGACGGCCATGAGTGCTCCATCCAGATAATATTCTATAGGCCGAAAAGTCGTTGATGGTCCACATAAGGGTTGCCTTCATCTGAAAATTCTGCTTCCTGGAAATATCGTACGTGTTAGCGCCTACTTCCCATAACTGATTCAACTCATCTATCAAAGGCTGTAAGTACACATCAATGTTTTTCTTGGGATTGTTCGGATCCGGAATTATAACGGTTAGAAATATGTACTGAGTCTTCATGCACATCCAAGGCGGTAGGTTATACGGAGTGACAATGATAGGCCAGCACGAATACTGGGAACCCGAAAGACCAAAAGGAGTAAAACCATCAGAAGATAGTCCCAGCCTGACATTATGCGGATCTGAAGCAAAATCAGGATACACTCGATCAAAGTGCTTCCACGCTTCTCCATCGGATGGGTGATCCAACACTCCTTCAATCTGTTCTCGAATGTGCCAACTCATATTTTTGGCCGTCTCTTTCACCATAAATAATCTTTGCAACCGCGGCGTTAAAGGCAAGTAGTGCATTGAATCGGATTTTCTCGTATCCCATCCATAGCGATCTCACCATCCTCTTAGATCGATAGAAGTCTTTAGGTAACTTAGCACCCGCCGGCAAGATCTCTATAATCAACTCCAACACTCGGTTATAGCATTCTTGTGACATGTTAAAATCTGACTTAATGCTCAACAGTCTTGTAACCACCTCCAACGGTGAACGATCTTCACAACCAGGATACAATGGAGTCCTTGTATTCTCCAGTAACACCATGAACTTTGCAGCATCGACATTTGGTGCCTCTTCAGCTGCATCATGAACGAAACTAGGCCCCGCAGCGTCAAAAACCATGTTCACGCACCCGTCGTCGTATGCTTGATTATCTGAAATAAAATTAGGTCCCGTATGCATATACGGCTCAACATAAGGCACCGGCTCTGATGCTAAAGACACAAGTTCTTCGTGTGCGATCTACTGATAGTAATTAGGCATGAAACCCCTCGAGTACAAATGATATGTCACTTCCACTTCTGGATAATATTTTACGTTATGATATTTCACACACGGACACTTAATTTTGGTATCGTCCATGTACTGAGGGAACGCCTTAGAAAATTGTAGGAACTGCTCTACTCCCGTTATGTATTCATCCCGCACACCACACATATCATCAGGACGATGATTGTACATCCATGAACGATTCCGCAAGTAGTAATTCATATCCATTTAGAAACAATTTTGCAAAGATGGACACACATGTTCAGCACAGTAACTAGTCAAACTGGGTGAAGTTGAGTTGACTTAGTCAATATCTTGGACAAACTAGTCAAACTGGGTGAAGTTGACTAAGTCTAGGCAATTATCCTTTACTAGACATATACATGGAACAAATACCGATATTTGCAGTGTCCAAACTTCCTAGTGTATATTACAGTAGAGAGAACTTTACCCTTTCATAGGGTAAATCCTAATTATCTTGTGATACCATCTTGGTATCACAAGATACCTCAACCTGTCATGCTCACTCTAGCCCGCATCTAACTCTAATACAAAACTTCTAATATAAAACCTTACTAACATATCTTCCATAATTTCCTCACTCTCTAACACAAACCACATCCTATTACCGAACATTTCCTTAACATATTATATAACCTGTAAACTGATAGTGAGTTTAATATACATGTTAGGGTTCTTGTATGCATAGGAATTTATGGGTTTTCGAATTGCATTTGGATTGTCAACCTGTAAACTGATTGTGTACATTGATTTCTCATGTATCACACACATGTTTACACTCACAAGCCTGTCACTGACCTGAGAATACATGTGCACTCGACTGAAAATAGATTTCCTGATATCTACACACAATTGCACTAAAACCTGAGAACCTATACTACCTACTACTGTACTGATTTCCCTATACACACACTCATACACATTGTGATGACCACAGTTCGTATTACGTAATTTGGGATACGTGTACGTATCTGACTCGTATTGCATGTCTCCTGGCTTGGTTCGGCTTGTTTGGGTTGGCTTGGTTCGGCTTGGGTTGCTTATTGGTTTATCATGAACCAAGGGGAGAACCCTTACCTACCACCACCATCCCCATTTATTAACCCAACACTCTTTTTCTCTCCTCATTCACCCTTCTTCTTCCTCACCATTACTCTCCACCTACACCCAAGAGCCCTAGGCAAGTACAACTTGCTTCATGATGGATCTTAAGTTTTATTGTTCCATTCTCTTCTTTACATGATTATAAGCCTCTTTAGAACTTAGAGTTTTTAATTTTTATGGATAGATTCTTCTAGATCTACGTTGTAACTTGGGGTTTCATGAGTTCATAGAGTTTTTCATAGTTTTGATCTACTAAAACTCGTTATTTTCGAAAACTAATAGTTCCATGAGCAAGAGCACGAAATTTCGTATGAATTTGGTTTTTGATTTACCTCATTTCGAGTTAAAATGAAGTTTTTATGGCCAAAACAAGTTTTCTGAATTTTTTATGTCGGCTGAGTAAAATTTTGCGCAGGGAACCCTGAAATTGCGTATTTTACGCTGGATAGCATCCAGAATATAAGATTTTACGCAGAAAATCCTGAAATTGCGTATTTTACGCTGGATGGCATCCAGAATGTAAGATTTTATGCAGAAAACCCTAAAATTGCGTATTTTACGCTGGATAGCATCCAGAATGTAAGATTTTTCGCAGGGAACCCTGAATTTGCGTATTTTACGCTGGATGGTACCCAGAATGTGAAATTTTATGCTGGAACCATCCTCTTTTGCGTATTTTACGTAAAATTGAATTTTTGGCGTAAAAAGTGCACAGAATGACTGTTTTTGCCTAGTTTAGCTATTTTCTAGCCAGAATTTCGAAAAACTTAAAACATGAAACTTTTAGATCTTTATTTTGCCTTTTCGAATATCTCTGGAGCACCTCATTTTGGGTTCGTATGTGAAAGTTATGCCCCGTCTCCCCTGAGCCGCATGATTCCTCCATAACTCTTGCACCATGTTTATATTTAGTTATTGCATATACGCTTATACCAGGTTAAATGTTAATTTTAAATATGTTCCATGACATAATGGTGACCAGTTGTGGTACACTTTTGACAAATAACATGACATGATAGTGGCACATCGTGGCACACCCTTGACAGTGAATTTGACATGATATATATCTCGAATGCAGTTGCGACGACTAGTATGTCATGACAGAATTGAATGACCTGGACACCGTGGGCGATTGCGTTTGTACAAATAAACCAGTACTGTCTTGCATCTTATCTAGGATAGGGATCCCTGAGTACCACGGTTAGGGATACCTACAGTAATTGACTAAGGCTAATAAACTATAATAATTCAGTAGACATGGAGAGATTTCCAGCTACAGGCAATTCCGTTATCTGGGCGCATTAAGTGGACTTATAGCCTACCGACGAGTAGGGCACATTTCCAGCACACAGTCACGTGTTGCATTCTTCATAAACGGACATTCGACCTGGATAATCGGATGGTCTGCAGGGCTTGTGGCTGTTGGGATAATCTCATTGCATCTTGCTAATAACTAGGCCTGTGATAACCCTAGTTAGTTAAAAGTATCAAGTCGTACTCTTGATTGGATGGAGTTTATTCCAGCTTAGTCTTATTCTGATCCTGTGCAAGATTGTGACATGACATGCTTATTGATGCTTGCCTTAACAATAACGATCGGGGGTCCAGTTCTGTTCAGGCGAAGAGTTACAACCCCGGTCCTTGTTTGGTTTAAGGGTTGTAACCTGGCTTCCGGAGCAGTTCTGTGTCCTCTCTTCGTTTATTGTCTTATTGCAACCCCATGCCATGTTCGTCATGTTTTACCTTACCTTAATACCATGATTATTTATACTGGCCTTAGCGATAAAGATCGGGGGTCCAGTTCTGTTCAGGCGAAGGGTTACAATCCCGGTCCTTATTTGGTTTAAGGGTTGTAACCTGGCTCCCGGAGCAGTTCTGTGTCCCCTCTTCGTTTATTGTCTTCACTGTACCAATAGTATTTGAGACGGGTTTCTATTCAGGTGAAGGACTGCAACCCTGGTCCTTGTTTGGTTTAAGGGTTGTGACCTGGCTACTTGAATGGTTTCCTCGTACTCAGTTTACTGTTGTTATCTCTATTATTATTATCAGTTCGTTATTTATTACCTTTAATATTCTATTGTGATATGCTGGTTTTAGTTCCTAAGTGAAGCCTCATTTGTGGCACTTGCTCTTTCTGGGGTCTGACCCAGCTGGTTTTGTGTGGCCAGATATCGGAGCAGCATCAGAGGATCCACCTGTCTTCCAGCCAGATGGTGACCACCAGGCGTAACCCTGGCAACGAGTGGGTTTCTTTTTGTCCTCCCACTTTATTGTAAAAATTATTCTTTTGAGGCGTTTAGCCGGCGAGCACGTGTTAGCCCGTATTGCACCTTTATTTACTGTCCGTCTACGGGCTGTATCATGATTGACAGATCCTAGGGTTGATCATGTATGACTGAACTCTTGCTAGTCTCGACATTTTGTACGACTAGCTTCATGATCATCCAATATGTAATGTATGGGATACCTTGCTATTATATATTTGATGCTCTGATATCTTGTAACTATTATTGATTGCTTGAGATTGAGACAATAGGCTGGTTCATGACCATAGGAGACTGTTGGCTTATAGTTAAACCCTCATGTATCTAGACAGCCGTGACCGTATAGCGAGGTGGGTTGCACTTCAATATGCGTAGCTGGCTATGTACGCCCTCGCTCTCCAGTATTTTGGTTTTGGGACGTTACATGGTTTAAGAGGTGGCCCATGCAGGTTTTGTAAATCAAGATATATGAGGGTTTACCGAATAGAAGTCTCAATCAGCACTCGCCCTTGATCTCTACTTGTATCTTTTGAATCCCTGTAATTTTGACCTGATCACATGCTTGCACCGTTGATCTGTCCTGGTCCTTCCTTATTATTTCCTATGTCGTCTTCTTCAACGGTATTGTTCCTAGACCTACCGATTAGCAAGGCAGAGCACCTCCCGTGGACAAGCAGCAACCCGGAGATCAAGCCCAACATTCAGAAGTAGCCTCCAGAATCATGCCTACTGGAGGAGAGCCACCAGTTCAGCCCATCCAGCCTGCAGAGCCTGATGATGGCACTTTGGTGGGTCTCATCAGGTTACAATTAGCCTCCCAGGATCTTCGAGGAGATTCCTTGCACCACGCGGTGGCAGACACTTTGACCAGAGGAGGTCATCAGGGTAATAGTGCGGCCAACA
Organism: Iris pallida; assembly: GCA_029216955.1. Lineage (NCBI taxonomy): Eukaryota > Viridiplantae > Streptophyta > Magnoliopsida > Asparagales > Iridaceae > Iris > Iris pallida. The sequence continues at coordinate 11,705,068 of JANAVB010017596.1, read as the reverse complement.
GCTTCAAGCGCTTGAACCCTCCCTTCTTCGACGGCAGTGAAGATGCGATCGTCGCAGATGCATGGCTTCAGGACACAGAGGTAATTCTAGAAGCAGCCAGGACTCCAGAGAACGAGAAGGTGGCCGTGGTGCACCTACAGCTATTGGATCTTGCCCGCAGCTGGTGGGCGGCACAGGCCGTTGGATTAGTGGCCCCTATTGCTTGGGCAGTATTCAGGAAGAGATTCCAGACGAAGTATTTTGATGCTGTAGCTCGGTATAATCTACAGACGAGGTTCACCAATGTGAAGCAGATGGGCAGAACGATCGATGGATATGCGGACGAGTTCTCCAGGCTTAGTCGGTTTTCTCCTACCTTGGTGGCGACCGAGTTCGATAGAGCCCAGCGATTCCAGCAGGGGCTCCACCTAGAGATTTTATTGGCGGTGGAGCAGTTTGAGCATCAGACCTTTTATGCAGTACTGAGGGCAGCCCGGAGGCATGAATATACCTCCCAGAGGATCGTAGATAGGACTGGAGATCGGAAGCTATCCCATAGCCAGATGAACCAGTCATCAGCCCCAGCCCCGGCAACCAGGGCTTTGACCATTAGAGCTCCGAGGCGGACGGCCTCAGTGTTGTCGGTTCAGCATTCCACCCCGACGCACCCTTAGCAGCAGAAGCAAAAGCAGTCTTTTGCAGTGGGATGTTCACACTGTGGGAAGCCAGGGCATGTGGTATCAGAATGTCGCAGAGCACAGGGTTTGTGCTTGGTTTGTGGTGCCCCGGACCACAGGATTAGGATCTGCCCGAACAGGAGGAGTTCATCGACCTTCTCTAGTCCTTCAGTTAGAGGACCAGCACCAGTCCAGCAGTAGCAGCAGCTGTAGTACCCGTTCCCGAGGCCATTGCCGATGCAGGCCCAGGCATTCCAACAGCAGAGACCGCAGCAGTATGCCCAAGTCCAAGCCCTGATCCAGAGCAGGCAGAGGAATTTTTAGCATGGGGGACCCGCACCCAGAGGGCATGGTCAAGTGCTGGCCTTGACCATGGGAGAGGAAGGAATAGCACCCGGTGAGGTAGTGGCAGGTATTATTCTCGTCAACACCTTTCCAGCTTCAGTATTATTTGATTCTGGTACCTCGCATTTATTTATGTCTGCACGATTCGCGACACGGATAGGACTAGAGCCCGAGTCATTATCAGTAAGGCTCAATATACTTACTGGTAATGGTCTTGTGGGAGTAGATAGAGTGTTTTCCTCATGTCGGGTCGTAGTTAGCGGTAGAGAGTTTTTTGCTAGGTTGATAGGATTTCCGATGGCCGATTATGATGTGGTTTTAGGGATGGATTGGTTGAGGGACCAGTATACCAGGATAGATTGCCATATTGGCAGGGTTGTTTTTAGCATACCAGGCGAGCCAGAGTTTTTCTTTTCCCGAGGCGAAGTTGAACCTTCTCCTCCCGTATTGCGGATGGCAGTAGCAGCAGTACAATTACCCCGAATAGTCGAGGAGTTTCCAGATGTTTTTCCAGAAGAGCTTCCAGGAATGCCGCCAGAGCGAGAGATCGAGTTCACCATAGACTTCATCCCCGGGATCGCACCTGTGTCAGAGAGAGTTTACAGGATGGCATCGTCAGAATTGGAGATATTGTACAAAATGATTGAAGAACTCAGGACCAAGGGATTCATTCGTGCTAATGGATCACCTTGGGGAGCCTCGATGCTTCTTGTAAAAAAGAAGGATGGTACGTCCATATTATGTGTTGACTATCGTACCTTGAACTCAGTAACAATCAAGAACAGATATCCTCTCCCAAGGATAGATGACTTGTTTGATCAACTCAGAGGAGCAGCAGTATTCTCGAAGATAGATTTACGGTCAGGGTACCACCAGATCAGAGTCAGAGAGCAGGACATCCCGAAGACGGTATTCAGATCTAGATATGGGCATTGAGAGTTTCTTGTTATGCCATTTGGAGCAACCAATGCGCCGGCTGTATTCATGGACCTCATGAATCGCATCTTCATGCCTTATTTGGATCAGTTCGTGATTGTGTTCATAAACGACATCATGGTCGATAGCAAGAGTGAAGCGGAGCATGAGCAGCATCTCAGAGTTGTCCTCCAGATTCTCCGAGAGCACCAGTTGTATGCGAAGTTCAGTAAATACGAGTTCTGGCTTGATCGCATTTCATATTTGGGTCATATCATCACCAGAGGAGGAGTAGAAGTGGATCCCCAGAAGATCGTGGCTATTGAGACGTGGCCAGTGCCTAGCACAGTTGCAAAAGTTCGTAATTTTTTTGGATTGGCCGGCTACTATCGGCAATTTGTTTCGGACTTTGCTCGGATTTTAGCACCACTGACGCAGTTAACCCGTAAGGATGTGCAGTTTGCTTGGACAGCGGAATGTCAAGATTCTTTTGAGAAGTTGAAGCGAGGCTTGATGACGACACCCATTCTCACACTTCCAGATGGGACCGGAGGATTTTCAGTGTACTGTGATGCTTCAGACAGAGGTTTAGGATGTGTTTTGATGCAGCATGGGAAGGTAATAGCTTATACGTCACGACAACTTCGTGATTGTGAGAGGAATTACCCGACCCACGACTTGGAACTGGCAGCAGTAGTGTTTGCACTCAAGCTTTGGAGACACTACTTTTATGGAGATAAGGTAGAGATTTTCACCGACCACAAGAGCCTGAAGTATGTGTTCACTCAAACATACGTCAGAGAAGATAGCTAGAGCTGCTTGCAGATTATGATGTCAACCTGCAGTATCATTCTGGAAAAGCCAATGTTGTTACAGATGCATTGAGCATGAGAGCCGGAGTCTATTTTCTTACAGCGTAACCAGAATTGTTAGCAGATCTTCAGAAGATGGGTCTAGAAGTTGTCCTTCCTACCAGTATGGCATTGATGGCCAGCATGCAAGTTCAGTCCAGTATAGTTGAGAGAATCAAGATAGCTCAGTCATCAGATTCTAAGCTTCAGCGGCTTAGGACAGAATGTGTAGCAGGGCGAAGACCAGAATTATGCATTCATGAAGACGGTACACTTCGACATGGTAAGCGTCTTTGTGTACCCAGTGGAGATATCAGACAGGAAGTCATGACCGAAGCTCACAGTTCTCAGTATTCGATTCATCCCGGTGGCACGAAGATGTACCGAGATATCCATCAGCACTTTTGGTGGAATGGCATATGAAGAGGAAGATAGCTCGGTTTGTCTCTCGGTGTTTGGTTTGCCAACAAGTCAAGACTGAACATCAGAGGCCAGCTGGACTTCTTCAGCCCTTGCCAATTCCAGAATGGAAGTGGAAGCATATAACCATGGATTTCGTGACTGGATTACCTAGGTCCCCGGCCGATAGAGATGCTATTTGGGTTATAGTTGATCGGCTCACGAAGGTGGCTAACTTTCTCCCATTCAGAGTTGGTCAGTCGACCGCTCAGCTAGCAGAGATGTACCTCAAGAAGATCGTCCGACTTCACGGTATACCAGTCAGTATCACCTCGGACTGAGATTCAAGAACCACGTCACACTTTTAGCGTAGTCCGCAAGAGAGTTTGGGAACTCACCTCCAGTTCAGCTCAGCTTATCACCCGCAGACAGATGGTCAGTCAGAACGCACGATCCAGACTCTTGAGGATATGTTGATGTAAAACTCCAAAATTTCTACTATATTTTTTTTAATTTTGAACTGATTATTTATTTATTTATTTTGTACTTGTACGTCGCGTAGTTGCATTATACGTCGTGCGCAAAATTTTGTTTTCGTAATTACTCGACGAGTGCAAATATGTGCAAGCGTACATATTTTAGAAAAATATTTTTTCTATTTTATAGTTTTAAGATAATATATATAATAATTATTTTTAGCGATCAAAATTTCTAAATATATGAGTTATTTATGAAAAGCCTTTTATTTAGACAGTTATAATAAATAATATTCTTATAAAATGGTATACTAGACAAGTATATATTTGTAAATATTATTTGTGCATACATGTATATTTCATAATTATTTATTAGTTTATTTTTAAATAATATTGTAATTTTTGAAATTAATATTATTAGTATTTTAGAAAACATATTTTGAATTTATTGTGGCAATTTAAATCTTGATTTGATTTTGGATTTATTTAAATAGATTAAATTAATATCTATATTTGGAATTTGAATTATCTTATTAGATTTTAAACTAAAGGATGGAAATTAATTAGATTTAAATTGATTTCGAATTGGATTTGAAATTTATTGATTGGTTTAAATTGGGTTAAATAAATCCTAATCATTATCTTAATGGGAATTCCCACATTCTATAAATAGGCAGGTACTCCTCCATAAATTTTTATCATCCGTAAATTCTTCCTAAAAATTATTCCACAACCCCAAGTTTGTGCATCGTGTCCGTGTCCCATATTCCCATCCACTATTCTCTTCTTTTACATATACAAGAATTATCATCTGCGTCCGACAATTCTGGACGTCCATCCATGTCGTGTCGGACATTTTTCGACACGACCCAACCCTAAATCCTAACCGCTGCCCGATTTCCCTTCGTAACTCCTGTCAACCCACGTCGCCATCTTCCTCCCCCCTTTCCGGCCGACTGCCAACAGCCCAGACCCCTATGTCTTCTCCGGCACACCAATCATCGGCCACCCGACTTCGGCCAGTCCAGCCACAATTGACCAGAGCATCCCGCCACACCTGTAACCGTCGCCCTCCGTAACTTCCTGCCACCATAACCACTCCCCACACTTCTCCTCCCCGCCACCACCACCACGGCCATCGGCCGAAACCCCCCAAAACAACTACCCCCACCACTACCAGGGCACCCCCGATCACCAAATTTGACCCACGCACCATCGCCACCACCGACAACCCACCGTCAAACACTCCCCAGCCAACCTCGTCGGGGCTTCATGCCACGAAAACACCATAACAGAAAAGAAAAAGGAAAAATAGAAACTCCCATACCTCCGCCACCATGTCGCCTCGCCTGTCCCGAAGCAACGCCTGGCCCCACTGGCCCCGACCTAGCCAATCACCGTCGGCCGCCAGATCTGGACCGCCGTGAGTTTCCTCGGTCCCGGTCAGCCACCGCGTTCTCTGCCTCGGTTTACGCGCCAGCCCGTCTCCCTTCGGTCGCCACGCGTCATCCGCCTCCGGCGACGACCCTCCGCCTCACTCCGACTCCCCAAACCCTCGCCGCGCCCGTCCGCCGACCGCCCCGACCAATCGAACCCTCCTCCGCCGAGTTCTCCGCGCCTTAGGCGCCACCCAGCGTCGTGCGGTCTTCTTCCTTCCGCCGCCCAGATCTCCTTTTTCCCGTCGCCTCTCCCGCTCTTCCGATCACTTCCCTCTCTCCCCCAAAATTTTCTTTTCCCTCTCCCTTCATTCTCTCTCTCCTTTCTTCTAATTCGGGAGCAGCAACATTTGTTCATTTTTATTTATTTAGTTATTTTATTATTTATTGTTTTGTTACTGTTCGTTTTATTTTGGTGTGTTGGTTTAGTTGTTTATTATTTGTTTTTCTTCTTTTAGTATCTATCATTATTATTATTATTTTTTAAAGAAAAGACAACTGTAGCCAGGTTTAGATAATTGTTTATTTCTAAGTACATTTATATATAATTTGGGTGATTCAAGATTGAAGAGCAACAGCAATGAAAAACTGCTGGTTTATTGATATTATTAGTATTAGTATAATAGTGATATTATTCGTAATGTTATTATTTTTGTTATTATTTTGTTTTCATTTACTTTATATGTCTCTTAAAATCTTATAATAATATTAGTATTATTTATCCTTAGTTTTATTATTATTATTATTATTATTATTATTATTATTATTATTATTATTATTATTATTATTATTATTATTATTAGCAGTAGTATTATTATATATTCCTAGCTTATTATGAATGAAATTTTTGACTTAAATTAATTTCTGTATATCTCTTTTATCTTAACTAGTAAAAGAAAAGATATAGTTTTAATTATTTTTATAGAAATTTCTCAATTTTTAAATATTTAATAAATGTATAGTTTTTACCAAAAATGATTTTTATTTACTATCTCAAAACCATATTTTAAAAATTAAAGTGTTTGCCTAAAGACGATTTCATACTTTTCAAGTATTTATCTAGAAACTATTTTTACAAATAAAAATATATTTGCAAGTATTATAAAATATTTTCTAAAAATCGTGATCTATCCAATTTCTTTCAATTGTCCTCATGTCCGTGACCAATCTCACTTTTCCTATTTTCTCGCCAATTCTATACCACCTTAGGTCCACCCGAACTAATTTGACCCTTCTGGACTCAATGGAACCGTCCGTACTGACACCCGGGGTTACCTTGTATAGTTGTTGTACCGAAGTCGCAGTTCGTGCTAACTTGATTATTGCAGCACCACCTCAGGCGTCAATCAGGCAAGACACCTTGCCATTTGCTGTTATTTATTTTAGCACATATTTCATGCATTATTTATTATTTTCTTTATGTAAAATAAACTGTGATACATGGCATAACCTGTTAGAACTTACTGTTCATTTATATTTCCTGCTATGTATTATTTTTCTTACACATTAAACCTAGATTTAAGGGACCACCTTGTGTGTTGCATACATAGGCCTTGACACATTTGTATCACGTTGTTGTGAGTCACATATAGGACTTGGACATGCGTGATTGGCTGGCCACCAGTATGTATAAGCCGTGTGTTAGGAAATAACTGCTATTAGAATTGCATGCTAGAAGACTTAGCAGTTATGAGTAGGCATTAGACGGGAAGAACATGATTAGAAGTTGACTACCACCCTATCTATCGTAGACTCGCTCGCTACTGAGGAACGATAGGTAGACTATATGCTATAGACTCGCTCGATACTGAGGAATAGTATATGGTGTTGTGACTCGCTACTGAGTACTGTATTGATATTTTCTTGACTTGACCCGGTAGTCGTACGACCATGAACTGTTCTTAAAACTGTATTCACTTAGACTGATTAGGCTACCTTATCTACTAGGTACGAGTACTTTTGATTTGGGTACTTGTATCTGACCGTGGCTTGGAACAGTAACTTGTCGCGGATTAGTTCGTCACATCTTGTCCTTGTTTGGTTGTAGGTGTGACTTACTACTTCGATGAGAAGGTATTGAACCTTGTTGGGGTCCGGATACCATATTGGATTCATAGCATGGAAAGATACGTCACCATGAATTAGTTTACCATCTCATGTCCTTGTTTGGTTGGGGGGATGGTACACTAGTTTAATAAGTGCGTATTGGACCATGTTATAATTTAATTGACTTATTTAATTGAGCAATATTTATTCAGTTTATATGGCATGATATTATGTGTCTTGTTACGTCCCTCTGAGGACCTGGTTATCTCTCCAGGTGTGTGCTCTTATCTTTCGCAGGTGCTCTAGCTCTACCTGTGACGATCTCCATTACTTCGAGGATGATTGCGCTTGGATCGTCTTCGCTTCGCTCGCCAAAAATCATTCTTTTGTATATCATGTATTTCTTTGCATAGTTGGTAGTGGATTTGTCTCCGCCCAACTACATGTACCAATGACAATTCATAGTCGATTTTATGATATATTTTATTCATTTATTTTGTGTGGATGAGATTAGTTATAGTTCTACTGCCTTTTACAGCTTACGTATATTTATTATACGGCTGGCATATCTACATTCCTAGTCCTACGTATTTTGGGACTAGGGCGTTACAGTTGAGATCTTGTACGCTCGACTTCGGCGGTTCGTAGAAAGATCACCTGCACCTGGTGGAGTTCTCGTACAACAACAGTTTCCAAGCTAGCATCCAGATGGCACTGTTCGAGGCACTGTATGGTAGGAAGTACAGATTCCCACTAGCATGGGACGATGTTGGAGAAAGGCAGATGCTTGGTCCCGAGTTGATCACTCAGACAGTCGAGGTGGTCAGGAGAGTTAGAGATCATCTTCGCGTTGCACAAGATCGCCAACGCCATTGGGTCGATTCTCATCAGCGTTTCCTTGAATTTTCTGTCGGCGACCATGTATTCCTTAGGATCTCGCCTAACCGTGGCGTCATTCATTTCGGCGTACGGAGAAAGCTTAGTCCTAGGTATATAGGGCCGTTCGATATCCTGGAGCGAGTAGGAGATGTGTCCTATCGTCTCGCTCTTCTACCGTCTCTGAGTGAGGTGCATGACGTGTTCCATCTATCCCAACTACGACGGTATATCCCAGACCCGAGCCATATCTGTTGGCCCATTCGTCATATGGTCAACCTGATTTTAATAATTGATCAAACTCTGTCTGGATATACGAAGCTAGTCAGGACATCTCGGACTCTTAGACTTGATCAAGAATGGCTATCCACTGAATTCAAGACCGATGATCTGTTTGCCTGTTCGAGTCTGTAATTCCTTATGCAAAGTATTTTTCATTTTATTTGAGTCTAGAAATATGTTGTACACCGAGTCGTACTGGCAAATAGGCTACCCTTAAATGAGTTCAAAATGTTTTTTAAAATGACCTCTCAAAAAGGTTTACAAAAAGATTTTCAAAAAGGTTTTCAAAAACCACCAAAAAGCTTTTTAAAACCCTAACTAAACCCTGACAGAACTCGGACCGAGTTCGGCCAGAGTTCGGTTGGTGGCCGTTGTGATTTTGAATCCTTGTTACTTGGTCCTCCTGCAGTTGCGGATTTGATCGAGATTTGCTCATAGAGTTCTGCCCGAATTCTGCCCGAATTCTGTCAGAAGTCTGTCTTTGGAATTCCTATAAATAGAGAAGGATTTCGATCATTTCAACTCACTCATTCACTTTCAATCTTCTCTCTATCTAAAGCTTTCAGTCTTCCAAAGAGTTTTCTAGAGCTTTCAATTTCAGATCCCAAGCCAGTTACAATCCTCTAGTCGATTTGCCAGTGCGGTGCGGTCTAGAAGTTTCTGAGAGATTGTAATCAGAAGGCTTGATTGAAGAATACCTCTTCACATTTGAAGTTGGACGAGTTCTTCGTATCAAAGCTCGCGTTGTAGAAGTTGCAAGGACTTCGTAAGAAAACTTACAGTTTTTTCAATAGTGGATTCAACTGGTAGCAAGAGTTCTACCGACTGGATTAGTCCTCAACAGAGGGATACCAGTATACATCGCTGTCTTTGCGTTTGCTCTCTTAACTCTGCCTTTACATTATTTTAGTTGTGATTAATATTCTGTGATTGTGCTGCTAATATTTTTTTAATTAGCATTATTCCGCTGCCAACTCTATTTACCCCCCCCTCTAGAGTATTTCGCTTTACTATTTCGTTCCTACAATTGGTATTAAAGCGGGTGTTACAGGTAAAGCAAGGTAACAGTGTAATTATTTATTCATTTTTAATTAACTGTTATATATATCACAGCACAACACATGGCAACTATGAAATTCACAAGTGAAGGCCAGGCCACAAACAGACCCCCACTGTTTGATGGTACAAACTATACCTATTGGAAAATACGGATGAGTTTCTTCTTGAAATCACTTGACTTTGATTTATGGTCCATTGTTCTTGATGGCTATCAAAAGCCAACTCGTATGAATGTTGATGGAGTTTTAGTTGAAAAATCCCATAGCAGATATACAGAGGAAGAAAAAAAAGGGCCAGTCTTGACGCACGTGCCATTAATGCTCTTTTTTGTGCTTTAGACAGAACTAAATTTAACAGGGTGTCTATCTGCACAACGGCTAATGAAGTGTGGAAGCTACTTGAAGTCACACATGAAGGCACGACTCAAGTCAAAGAATCAAAGGTCAGCAGACTTACTCAAGAGTATGAGGTGTTCAAGATGAAGTCCAACAAAATAGTTACTCAGATGTTCGAGAGGTTCTTGGATATTGTAAATCCTTTGTCCTTCCTAGGCAAAGATTACAGTAACCATGAAAAGATTCGCAAACTCCTGCGAGCTCTCACCAAGAACTGGATTCCATAGGCTACTGCAATCATTGAAGGGAACGATCTCACAACTATGTCCCTCGAAGCACTCATGGGTAAGCTACTCACTCATGAACTGGAGCTACAAGATTTTGAAGAGCCTGCACCAAAGGAGAAGACGATCGCTTTCAAGGCTCAGCACAAAAAAGCGGCTGAAGGTGACTCAGACATCAGTGAATCTGATGCTGAAGATCAAGCACTCCTAGCAAGGAAATTCAAAAGATTCATGAGATATGAGAAGAGAGCCAAAGAAAACAACAACAACAACAACAACTGGTATCAAGATGACGCTGTCTGCTACGGCTGCAAGAAGAAGGGACACATGAAGAAAGATTGTCCTACAAACTCATCATCAAGCAAGAATAGCAACAGGTATGAAAAAGGAAACCTGAAATGATCAACATCACGGAAGTATGCCAACACCAGCATATGACATGAAAGTGAAGCCAGCGATTCAGAAGACGAACAATCAGAAGATGCTACAAACGTATGCTTTATGGCATCCGATCAGGTACCTACTGAACATGTAGTTGATACTTATGATGACTTGACCTTTGAGCAATTAGGAGATGCCTTCAGTGACCTGATGACTGATTACAAAAAACTGCGTAGCAAGTATCAGACCTCTAAGAAGGTACTCAAAGAGTACAAAGGTGAAATATGTAGACTTACCGACCTACTAGCTGAGGTTAGAAATAATGTTAGTGAGTCTGGTGAGCTTTCTTCTATAAAGCTCTTATTACACGAGACTACCAAGTCATCTGAAGAGAAAGATAAAATTATTGACCAACTCAAGGAAGAACTTTCAATAGAGAAGAAAAGTCTTCGATGTGCACAAATCAGAATGGAATCACTCACTTCTGATTATACTAAGTTGTATGACACTTCCAAAAGATTGGAAATTAGGTTAGGAAAACAGCCTGAGCCTGCTGCTTCCTACCCTAACACGTGTCACTTACCGAAAAATTGGAACATTTCCAAGCCAAACACTGTCAGACCTAACCCTATCAAACCTTTACCCCAAAAGGTTAAGCCCAAACAGGATTATAGGCATGCTTTCTTCTATACTAGAAAACCTAAACCTACCAATCATGCACACCACTCAGCTTTCAACACTCGACATGCACAATGTCATTATTGTGGCCTCATTGGTCATATTTCATCTGCATGTAGAATCAGAAAGCTTGTTGATTTAAACATTTATGCATGGATACCAAAAGCTAACAATTCAGGACCCTACAAGAAATGGGTACCAAAAGTTTCATCTGCAAACTGTTTTGTAGGTGGAACACCCTTCACATGCTAAAAGCAAATGGATCCTCGACAGCGGTTGTTCACGGCATATGACCGGTGACGCTACATTATTTGCAACACTGTCGAAGAAAAAGAAGGAAGGCTATGTTTCCTTCGGTAATAACTTGAAAGGGTATATTATTGGTATCGGTGATGTTGGTAAATCTCCCTATCCTGTTATTAAAGATGTCTGTCTGGTTACCGAGTTGAAACATAATCTACTCAGCATAAGTCATTTGGCTGATCATGGTTATGGCATCAACTTTGGCAAAAAAAAATGTATTATAGTTGATAGCTCAACTGGTAATACTATCTTTGAAGGTATCAGGGAAGACAACATATATGTTTTCTATTTGTTAGAAGAAACTAACATTTCAGGTAGATATTTAATGGCTAAAAGCGATGAGAGTCATCTGTGGCATATGAGACTCGGTCACGCAAATATGGACACAATATCAAGATTATCCACAAAGAAGCTAGTACGCGGTTTATCGGACATAACATTCAAGAAGGATTCGGTATGCAGCCAATGTGAAAAGAACAAAGCTACCCGATCCACATTCAAGTCAGTAAACGCAGTATGTACTACTAGACCTCTACAATTGCTACATATGGACTTATTTGGTCCTAGCAGAGTTTCTAGCCTTGGAGGTAAACTTTACGCTTTTGTAATTGTAGATGATTTCTCTAGATACACGTGGGTATACTTCTAGACACGCAAGAATAATGCATTATCCGAATTTGTCGCCTTTTGCAAGAAAGTACAGAATGAAAAAGGTTACATAATCACTCGTACTAGAAGCGATCATGGTAGCGAATTCGAGAATGCAGAGTTTGAGCAATTTTGTGACACACACGGTTTTGTACACGAGTTCTCCTGTCCTAGGACTCCACAACAAAATGAAGTTGTGGAACGTAAGAACAGAACTCTATCCGAAATGGCCAGAGTAATGTTAAACCAGTTTAGTCTACCCAAATATTTTTGGGCTGAAGCTGTCAATACAGCTTGCTTTGTTCTCAATAGAGTTCTAATTCGACCCAAATCGAAGAAGACTCCATTTGAGTTATGGTTTGATAGAATTCCTTCAGTTTCTTACTTTAGAATATTTGGTTGTAAATGTTTTATTCTTAATACAAAAGACAATTTGGAAAAGTTTGACGAAAAGGCCGATGAAGGTATATTTTTAGGTTATGCGGCCAAGAGCAAAGGATACAGAGTCTTCAACAAACGAACCATGATCATCGAAGAGTCAATCAACGTCACCTTTGATGAACTGAATCAAATAACTATCGATGACAATGACGAAGATCCAACTATACCAAGCTCAACAACAGCTGATTCTCAACCAAGCTCTGCACTAGCTGAACCTCCTAGAGAAGATCCAGGAACCAGCTACCTTCAGAGTCTACCGAAAAGGTTGAAATTTACAGCTGATCATCCAAAGGATTTGGTAATTGGTGACATTACCAAAGGTGTAAGTACTCGTACATCCAGTAGAGATATTGTTTCTAGTGTTGCTTTTATTTCACAGCTAGAACCCAAATCCATTGATGAAGCATGTAGTGACAACTTTTGGATAGATACTATGCAAGAGGAATTAAACCAATTTGAACGAAATCAAGTTTGGGAACTTGTTCCCAAGCCTATTAATCGTCCGGTCATTGGCACCTGTTGGGTATTCTGAAATAAACTAAATGAGAATGGTTTAGTGACTCGTAATAAGGCTCGACTCGTAGCTCAAGGATACAATCAAGAAGAAGGTATCGACTACGATGAAACTTATGCCCCAGTTGCGAGATTAGAATCCATTCGTATGTTATGTGCATTTGCATGTTTTCATGATTTCAAACTATTTCAAATGGATGTCAAGAGCGCTTTTTTAAATGGTTTTATAAAAGAAGAAGTTTTTGTAGCACAACCTCCAGGTTTCACGGATATTAAAAACCCTGATCATGTTTTCAAGTTGAAGAAAGCCTTATACGGTTTAAAACAAGCCCCTCGTGCTTGGTATGATTGTCTAAGCTCTTTTCTACTTGACAACGGCTTTTCAAAAGGCAAGGTTGACACTACACTTTTTATTAAGTCCTTTAATGGTAAGCTTCTTTTAATTCAAATCTATGTTGATGATATTATATTTGGATCCACTGATGAATCTCTCTGTCAAGAATTTTTTAAGTGTATGCAGAATGAGTTTGAGATGAGCATGATGGGAGAGCTAAAATTCTTTCTCGGATTGCAAATCAAACAAACTAACAATGGGACATTCATAAATCAAGCCAAGTACACAAAAGATTTGCTAAAGAAGTTCGATCTGGACAATGTCAAACCTATTGGCACTCCAATGACAACTTCAACAAAGCTTGATTCAGATGAACAAGGCAAGCCAGTCGACACACGTAAGTATCGAGGTATGATTGGTAGTTTACTTTATTTAACTGCTAGTCGTCCAGATATAATATTTAGTGTTTGCATGTGTGCACATTTTCAACCTAACCCAAAGGAATCACATTTGTGTGCAGTTAAGCGTATCTTTCGATACCTTAAGGGCACTTCTTCTGTTGGCTTGTGGTATTCCAAAACTAAGTCCTTTGACCTTATTGGTTATTCGGATGCAGATTTTGCTGGATGCAAAGTTGATAGAAAAAGTACCAGCGGCACTTGTCATTTCTTAGGCAAGGCTTTAGTCTCATGGTTTAGTAAAAAGCAAAATTCTGTAGCCCTATCAACAACAGAGGCTGAGTATATCGCCGCAGGACGTTGTTGTGCTCAGATTTTGTGGTTGAAACAAACCTTGGAAGACTATGATTTATTTTACACACATATTCCCATTTTCTGTGATAACACGAGCACTATTAATTTGACTAAGAATCCAGTATGTCACTCTCGTACTAAACATATCGAGATTCGACATCATTTTCTTAGAGATCATCATCAAAATGGAGATATAGACCTTGTGTACATAGATACTGAAAATCAACTAGGTGATATCTTCACTAAACCTCTAGCGGAAGATCGTTTCAATTATTTACGTCGAGAATTAGGAATTTTGGACGTCAATAATATTAATTAATTTTGTTTTATGATTATATCTCAATACGCAAAAGCTGTGTTAGAGACAAGCCAATAAAGAGTCTGTCTGTCACCACAGCTACGGTTGAAGCGAAGCGGTACTTAAGAGTTCCCCGGTGAACCTCCGCCAACTGGGACAGTATTCCTACAGCTAATCTGAGACAGTCGCTGTGTAACGACATTTAATTCATAAAATAATATTAATTATGTTAATTGAAGGTTGAAATTACTAATCTTTGAATTAAATACTTGAAATGAGCTGCTGGTCATCATACTGATGATGATGATGAGGAGGAGATGTGACTATATGATTTTGAGTGATATTTTATTGTACACTTGGAAATGCTCCAAAATTCCAAGTTATTATCAGTACTTTTTTATTATTATCAGCACTTTTTAGTTTGCTTCAGTACTCTATTATTTTTTTATGGACATGATTATGCGTAGTTTATGGCATTCCAGTTTATTTTTAGCACTATGTTTTAGTTTCAGTTTATGATAGCACTATCTCTTTATATTGCTTCTTTCATTAAAACTGCCTGTGAAATAACTTGCCTATGATACTATGCTTTTCTGTTCTGCGACAATACATGCCTGTGATATTTCTCTAGTTTTATGCCTTATTTTTTTTATATGTTTTCTCACTATTTGTTACTTATGCATTGATTGCGGGGGAGCCTTCTCTTTTGCAATTATTTTGCTAAGTGACAAAGGGGGAGAAAATTAAAGATCTAATATTTTTTTGAGATAATACAGGATATGAACAATTCTACTTTTTGATATTTTGAACAAGCTTAATGTTATATCATTCATAGTTTGTCAATTATCAAAATGGGGGAGATTGTTGGCCCATTGGTTATATGGTCAACCTGATTTTAATAATTGATCAAACTCTGTCTGGATATACGAAGCTAGTTGGGACATCTCGGACTCTTGGACTTGATCAAGAATGGCTATCCACTGAATTCAAGACCGAAGATCTATTTGCCTGTTCGAGTCTGTAATTCCTTATGCAATGTATTTTTATTTTATTTGAGTCTAGGAATATATTGTACACCGAGTCGTACTGGCAAATAGGCTACCCTTAAATGAGTTCAAAATATTTTTAAAATGACCTCTCAAAAAGGTTTACAAAAAGGTTTTCAAAAAGGTTTTCAAAAATCACCAAAAAGCTTTTTAAAACCCTAACTAAACCCTGACAGAACTCGGACCGAGTTCGGCCAGAGTTCGGCCAGAGTTCGATTGGTGGTCGTTGTGATTTTGAATCCTTGTTACTTGGTCCTCCTGCAGTTGCGAATTTGACCGAGATTTGCTCATAGAGTTCTGCCCGAATTCTGCCCGAATTCTGTCAGAAGTCTGTCTTTGGAATTCCTATAAATAGAGAAGGATTTCGATCATTTCAACTCACTCATTCACTTTTAATCTTCTCTCTATCTAAAGCTTTCAGTCTTCCAAAGAGTTTTCTAGAGCTTTCAATTTCAGATCCCAAGCCAGTTACAATCCTCTAGTCGATTTGCCAGTGCGGTACGGTCTAGAAGTTTCTGAGAGATTGTAATCAGAAGGCTTGATTGAAGAATACCTCTTCACATTTGAAGTTGGACGAGTTCTTCGTATCAAAGCTCGCGTTGTAGAAGTTGCAAGGACTTCGTAAGAAAACTTGCGGTTTTTCCAATAGTGGATTCAACTGGTAGCAAGAGTTCTACCGACTGGATTAGTCCTCAACAGAGGGATACCAGTATACATCGCTGTCTTTGCGTTTGCTCTCTTAACTTTGCCTTTACATTATTTTAGTTGAGATCAATATTCTGTGATTGTGCTGCTGACATTTTTTTAATTAGCATTATTCCGCTGCCAACTCTATTCACCCCCCCTCTAGAGTATTACGCTTTACTATTTCGTTCCTACAATATTCTGGATCATTCAAAATTGGTTGTTGGTACCAACCTTTCGGATGAGGAAAGGCCCGGGTCCATATTGGACCGAAGAGAGAAGATACTCAATAACAAGACTATCAAGTTAGTCCGAGTTGCTTGGGGTCATCACTCTTTGGGTGAGTCAACGTGGGTACGTGAGGATGATATGCGATCGTGATATCCCGACCTGTTTGACTCGTGAGGTATAATATCCTTCTTATGCCTCATGCCTTCGATTCCCTGCTTGCATGAATAATTTCTTGATTGCTAGACGAATATAGCTTGCTTGTGATTAGTATAGCTTGTCCTTGCATCTCCAGCCCCTTGATTAAATTTCGAGGACGGAATTCTTTTAAGGTGGATAGAGTTGTGATGACCATAGTTCGTATTACGTATTTTGGGATATGTGTACGTATCTGACTCGTATTGCATGTCTCCTGGCTTGGTTCGGCTTGTTTGGGTTGGCTTGGTTCGGCTTGGGTTGCTTATTGGTTCATCATGAACCAAGAGGAGAACCCTTACCTACCACCACCATCCCCATTTATTAACCCAACACTTTCTCTCTCCTCATTCACTCTTCTTCTTCCTCACCATTACTCTCCACCTACACCCAAGAGCCCTAGGCAAGTGCAACTTGCTTCATGATGGATCTCAAGTTTTATTGTTCCATTCTCTTCTTTACATGATTATAAACCTCTTTAGAACTTAGAGTTTTTAATTTTTATGGATAGATTCTTCTAGATCTACATTATAACTTGGGGTTTCATGAGTTCATGGAGTTTTTCTTGGTTTTGATATACTAAAACATGTTATTTTTGAAAACTAATAGTTCCATGAGCAAGAGCACAAAATTTTGTATGAATTTGGTTTTTGATTCACCTCATTTCGAGTTAAAATGAAGTTTTTATGGCCAAAACAAGTTTTCTGAATTTTGCATGTCGGCTGACTGAAATTTTACGCAGGAAACCCTGAAATTGCGTATTTTACGCTGGATAGCATTCAGAATGTAAGATTTTACGCAGAAAACCCTGAAATTGCATATTTTATGCTGGATAGCATCCAGAATGTAAGATTTTACGCAGGGAACCCTGAAATTGCGTATTTTACGCTGGATGGCATCCAGAATGTAAGATTTTACGCAAAGAACCCTAAAATTATGTATTTTATGCTGGATAGCATTCAGAATGTAAGATTTTACGCAGGGAACCCTGAATTTGTGTATTTTACGCTGGATAGCATCCAGAATATAAAATTTTACGTAGGGAACCCTGAATTTGCATATTTTACGCTGGATGGTACCCAGAATATGAAATTTTATGTTGGAACCCTCCCCTTTTGCGTATTTTACGCAAAATTGAATTTTTGGCGTAAAAAGTGCACATAATGACTGTTTTTGCCTAGTTTAGCTATTTTCTAGCCAGAATTTCAAAAAACTTTAAACATAAAAGTTTTAGATCTTTGTCTTGCCTTTCTGAATATCTCTGGAGCACCTCATTTTGGGTTCGTATGCCCCGTCTCTCCAGAGCCGTATGATTCCTCCACAACTCTTGCACCCTATTTATATTTAGTTATTGCATATACGCTTATACCAGGTTAAATGTTAATTTTAAATATGTTCCATGACATAATGGTGACCAGTTGTGGTGCACTTTTGATAAATGACATGACATGATAGTGGCCCGTCGTGGCGCACTCTTGACAGTAAATTTGACATGATATATATCTCGAATGCTGTTGCGACGGCTAGCATGTCATGACAGAATTGAATAACCTGGACACCGTGGGCGATTGCGTTTGTACAAATAAATCAGTACTGTCTTGCATCATGTCTAGGATAGGGATCCCTGAGAACAACGGTCAGGGATACCTACAGTAATTGACTAAGGCTAATAAACTATAATAATTCAGTAGACATGAAGAGATTCCCGGCTACAGGCAATTCCGTTATCTGGACGCATTAAGTGGACTTGTAGCCTACCGACGAGTAGAGCACATTTCCAGCACACAGTCACGTGTTGCATTCTTCATAAACGGACATTCGACCTGGATAACCGGATGGTCTGCAGGGCTTGTAGCTGTTGGGATAATCTCATTGCATCTTGCTAATAACTAGGCCTGTGATAACCCTAGTTAGTTAAAAGTATCAAGCCGTACTCTTGATTGGCCGTAATTGATTGGATGGAGTTTATTCCAGCTTAGTCTTATCCTGATCCTGTGTAAGATTGTGACATGACATGCTTATTGATGCTTGCCTTAACAATAATGATCGGGAGTCCAGTTCTGTTCAGGCGAAGGGTTACAATCCCGGTCCTTATTTGGTTTAAGGGTTGTAACCTGGCTCCCGGAGCAGTTCTGTGTCCTCTCTTCGTTTATTGTCTTATTGCAATCCCATGCCATGTTCGTCATGTTTTACCTTACCTTAATACCATAATTATTTATACTGGCCTTAGCGATAAAGATCGAGGGTCCAGTTCTGTTCAGGCGAAGGGTTATCACCCTGGTCCTTGTTTGGTTTAAGGGTTGTAACCTGGCTCCCGGAGCAGTTCTGTGTCTCCTCTTCGTTTATTGTCTTCACTGTACCAATAGTATTTGAGACGGATTTCTATTCAGGTGAAGGGCTGCAACCCCGGTCCTTTTTTTGTTTAAAGGTTGTGACCTGGCTACTTGAATGGTTTCCTCGTACTCAATTTACTGTTGTTATCTCTATTATTATCAGTTCTTTATTTATTACCTTTAATATTCTATTATGATATGTTGATTTTAGTTCCTAAGTGAAGCCTCCTTTGTGGCACTTGCTCTTTCTGGGGTCTGACCCAGCTGGTTTTGTGTGGCCAGATATCGGAGCAGCACCAGAGGATCCACTTGTCTTCCAGCCAGATGGTGACTACCAGGCGTAACCCTGGCAACGAGTGGGTTTCTTTTTGTCCTCCCACTTTATTGTTAAAATTATTCTTTTGAGGCGTTTAGCCGGCGAGCACGTGTTAGCCCGTATTGCACCTTTATTTGCTGTCTGCCTACGGGCTGTATCATGATTGACAGATCCTAGGGTTGATCATGTATGACTGAACTCTTGCTAGTCTTAACATTTTGTACGACTAGCTTCATGATCATCCAATATGTAATGTATGGGACGCCTTGCTATTATATATTTGGTGCTCTGACATCTTGTAACTATTATTGATTGCTTGAGATTGAGACAATAGTCTGGTTCATGACCATAGGAGACTGTTGGCTTGTAGTTAAACCCTCATGTATCTAGACAGCCGTGACAGTATAGCGAGGTGGGTTGTACTTCAATATGCGTAGCTGGCTATGTACGCCCCCGCTCTCCAGTATTCTTGTTCTGGGGCGTTACACACATGTACCCAATAAACTGAGAACACATTTACAGACACACATGTTCATGTACTGTTATACACTCGTGCACACACTGACCTAAGAACCTAGGTACTGTTTACACACACACTGGTAAACCTGGACTAAAACTAGCTTACTGATTTTCTATTCACACACACACGTGTATACATTACTGCTAACACCCTGTCCACTCATACATACATAAATTCCGAATATCTATACATATACATAGAGTCACTCACTCACACATGAACTCAGACATACATTCACACAAAGCTGAGAACACATACCGTCTTTACTGCCACACACACACCACAGTATGCTGCCACACATACACACACACATGTGCACACACACACCACAGTATGCTGCCACACATACACACACACATGTGCACACACACATGTATATTAAACTTCAAATATTTTAACCCAAATCCTAGCCCGAACCCGAGTATCTTCAACCCTAACCCAACCCATTAACGGGTTTATCCGATTGGGTTCGAGTTTAGTCTGCCCAAGTTGCACCCCTAACCGTGTGTCCGTGTGTGTGTGTGTGTCCGTGTGTGTGTGTCTCTGTGTGTGTGTGTCCATGTGTGTGTGTGTGTGTGTGTCCATGGGAGAGGAGGAGGAGGAGGGAGAGGAATTAGGTTAGGGTTTACCTGAGGATGAGGAGGAGGAGCTCGGATTGGGGGAGGAGGAGCTCGACGGGGGGGGTAGGGGTCACCGGGGGGGAGGAAGGGGTCGCCGGGGGGGAGGGAATCACCGGGGGGTAGAGGGTCGCCGGGGGTCGAGGGGGTCGAGGGGGTCGCCGGGGGAGAGAAAAAATTTAAAAATTTTATAAATTTTCGAGTAAGGAAGAAAAAGGAAACATCGTGTCCTAAGTAAAAACTTTAGCAACGTCATGAGTAGACGTCGCTATATTTAAATAATTAGCGACGTGTGGCGACGATATTGCGACGCAGATTCTTATTTAATAAATTACTGTCGCTATTCGTCTGTAGTAGTCGCCACCAGCGACGAATAGCGACGTCAAGTTGCCACGTCGCTAAATTTCCAAAAATTAGTGACGTTCTTTTATGGAGTCGCTAAATTCGTCACAATTTTACCATATTTTGGTAGTGCGTGTTGGATCGGGAGGAGCTTGTAGAGGGTGTATTCTCTTTATTCCATCAGTGGAGGTTCTTTATGGTTGGACTCCGATCGTCCCGTGATTTTTCCCGTAAGGGTTTTCTACGTCAAAAATCTTTGTGTCTGCGATTGTGTTTGGCATTTTTGGTTTGTGTGCTTTTGCTCGGTTCTCTCGCAGGACTTTCTGGTTTGGGAGAACGATTTTCGCGCTTCGTTCCCAACAGAGTGGTATCAGAGCTTTGGGTTCAAAGAAGTGTCAGGAGTTGACAGTCAAACCAGGAAGCAGAGATGGACGCGAAGCCGGTACGCATGGTGAATCTGAACAGTACCAAATACCATTATTGGCAGAGCAAGATGAAGGATTTGTTGTTCGTCAAGAAGCTGTATCTTCCAGTATTTGCATCCGAGAAGCCCAGTGACAAATTTGATGAGGACTGGAACTTCGAGCATATACAGGTGTGTGGGTACATACGGCAGTTTGTTGACGAGAACGTGTACAACCACGTTGCCAATATTGAGCATACGAAGACGTTGTGGGAGAAGCTGGAATCTTTGTACGCAAAAAAGATCGGGATAAACAAATTGTTCCTAATTCGGATGATAATGGGTCTGCGGTACAAAGATGGTACATCTATTACGGATCACATGAGTGAGTTCCAGGGCATGGTGGACCAGCTATCCTCGATGGGAGTCAAGTTCGATGATGAGGTTCAAGGACTTTGATTGCTATGTACATTGCCAGACTCATGGAAGACCGTACGAGTATCTATGATCGCTTATGCTCCAGAAGGCATGGTCAGTCTGGAGTTTTGCCAAGAACGGGGTGCTGAATGAAGAAATACGAAGACGTTCTCATTGCACTTTATCCACATCCCACCACTCAGAGGCATTGGTTTTAGAGAGCCACGGAAGGGACAAAAGCAGGGGTCTAGGTGGTGGCAGAGACAAGAGCAGGGGGAAGTCCAAGGGTTGGTACGAGGATTCGGAGTGTTACCACTGTGGCAAGAAGGGCCTCATCAAGCAAAACTATTTTGCTTAGAAGAGAGAGAAGAAGGGCGACAAGGGAAAGCAAGATGAGAACACTATAGTGGCAGCCTCGATACATGGAGGCGATGTGATCGTCGTAGGTGATGAGGTTATTACAACCCTCGCCTGCGATGACAATTCTTGGCTGGTGGACTCAGGGGCTTCAGCGTATGTATCTCACAACAGGGCACTATTTGCCACTTATACGACAGACGACTGTGGAGTGTTAAATATGGACAATGGAGATGTGTCGAAGGCGGTTGCCACTGGAGATGTGCATTTGAAAATGAAGACAGGTGCAGTTCTTGTTCTCAAAGATGTTTGTCATGTCCCTGACATCCGTTTCAACCTGGTGTCGGTTGGAAGGTTGGATGACGAGGGATTCTTCAGTCTCTTCGGGAATAGTCAGTGGAAGCTTTCCAGAGGTTCGATGGTGATTACCAGAGGAAGCAAGAAGTTCGGTCTCTACTATATGGAGGGGAGCTCACAGGGAGCACAGGAGGTGAACGTCGTCAGTGATGCGTCTACCGAGTTGTGGCACAGGCGGCTCGGCCATATCAGCGAGAAGGGAATGAGCTATTTGGTGAACAGGAAGGTGATTCCAGCGCTCAAGTCTACAAAGTTGGAGAAGTGCACGCACTGTTTAGCTGGAAAGCAAAATAGGGTGTCTTTTTAAAGTCTGGCGTTGCTCGAGTTGATTCACTCGGATGTCTGCGGTCCTATGAAGGTAAAATCTATTGGTGGTACATCTTACTTTGTAACTTTTATTGATGACTGTTCCAGGAAGGTTTGGGTCTATGCCTTAAAGACCAAGGATCAGGTGCTGCCTACTTTCATAGAGTTTCAGGCCTTTGTTGAAAGAGAGACGGGCAAAAAGTTATTGTGTGTTCGATCCAACAACGGCGGCGAATACATTGGTCCCTTTGATGCTTATTACAGAGAGCAAGGGATACGACACCAGAAGACTCCGCCCAAGACACCTCAGCTTAATGGTGTAGCGGAGCGTATGAACAGGACACTGATGGAGAGGGTACGGTATTTGCTATCAGAGGCAAATTTGCTAGGCAGTTATTGGGGTGAGGCTCTTCTCACAGCTGGTTATGTTATTAATTTATCTCCTAGTGCTCCTTTGCAGGATGATGTGCCTAAAAAAGTATGGTACGATTAAGAGACGTCATACAATCACCTGCGAGTGTTTGGCTATAAGGCCTTCGTGCTTGTACCGAAGGACGAGAGGTCCAAACTTGAGCCAAAGACGAGGCGATGCGTCTTTGTCGGCTATGGTCCAGATGAGTTTGGCTATAGACTCTACGACTCGGTGGGAAGAAAGCTCTACAAAAGCAGGGACGTGGTATTCGTCGAGGATCAGACCATGACCAACACTCAGGATTTCGAGACGCCTTCTGAGGCTGAAGAATTGCCTGAGTTAGAGTCATTTTGCTTCGAGCAGTTTCTAGAAGACATCACAGAGGATCCAATTATGGGGGAGCCAGTACATGGAGTTGCTCCTAACCTTCATCATCAGCCTGCTGATGGTGGTCAGGGTGTCCCTCGGGAGGATGAGCATGTCGGGAAGGCAGTTCCTGAAGAGGAGGAGTTTATTGGTATACAGCCAGCACTAGTGGCTCCACTGAGAAGGAGCAACAGAGAGCGTCGACCATCTACGAGATACTCACCGGGTGAGTATGTGCTATTGACTGACAGGAGAGAGCCCGAAAGTTTTACAGAGGCTATAGAAGACGCACACGGGCAGGAGTGGATGAAAGCTATGCAGGAGGAGATGAGTTCCTTATATACCAATTCTACTTATGAGCTGGTGCGGTTGCCAAAGAGCAAGAAGGCTTTAAAGAATCGATGGGTGTTTAGAATGAAGCAGACGGATGATGCTACTCGCCCTCGATACAAAGCGAGGCTGGTAGTTAAAGACTACGGTCAGCGGAAAGGCTTAGATTATGATGAGATCTTTTCGCCTGTCGTCAAGCATTCGTCTATTCGGGTGGTGCTAGCATTGGCAACCAGTCTCGACTTGGAGGTCGAGCAGATGGACGTGAAGACGGCATTCCTCCACGGTGATCTTGAGGAGGAGTTATACATGGAGCAGCCAGAGGGATTCTGTGAGAAGGGCAAGTCATATTTGGTCTGCCGGTTGAGGAAGAGCTTGTATGGTCTGAAGCAGGCTCCGAGACATTGGTACAGGAAGTTCGAGTCGTTTATGGAGGAGCATGGCTATGCACGGACGACGTCGGATCACTGTGTATTTGTGAGGTATTTTGCCGATGATAATTTTATTATTTTACTGCTATATGTAGATGACATGCTCGGAATGCCACTAGGATAGCGGAATTGAAGCGCCAACTGGGCGCAACCTTCTCTATAAAAGATTTGGGTGCCGCAAAGACTATTCTTGGGATGGAGATCAGCCGAGAGAGAGAGTCCAAGTTGCTACACTTGTCCCAAAAGAAGTACATTCATCGGGTACTTCAGCATTTCGGTATGGACGGGTCAAAGAAAGTGAGCTGTCCCCTTGCGACCTACTTTAAGTTCACTGAGGAGCAGTGTCCATCTACCGAGGACGAAAAAGAAGATATGGAGCGGGTTCCATATGCTTCAGCTGTGGGAAGCCTTATGTATGCTATGGTGTGTACGAGGACAGACATCGCTCATGCAGTTGGCACAGTTAGCAGGTATTTTTCAAATCTTGGAAGGGTACATTGGAGTACGGTCAAGTGGATTCTACGATATCTTCATGCACTGTTGATTGGAGACTTTCTTTTGGTGGTGACGAGCCGAAGCTGGTTGGGTATACCGACGCTGATATGGCTGGAGATGTAGACACGAGGCGATTGACTTCGGGCTATGTGATGATGTTTACTGGAGAAGCGGTATCGTGGCAGTCACGGTTGCAGAAGTGTATTTCCTTGTCGATGACAGAGGCAGAGTACATTGCAGCGACGAAGGCTTGCAAGGAGTTGCTGTGGATGAAACAGCTATTACAGGAAATGGGGCTGAAACAAGAGCAGTATACTTTGCTTTGCGACAGTCAAAGTGCTATTCACCTTGTGAAGAATCAGACCTTTCATAGCCGGTCCAAGCACATCGAGACTCGGTATCATTGGATATGGGATGTGGTTGTGAAGAAGGACGCGATGCTTAAGAAGGTCCATACTGATGACAATGGAGCGGACATGCTCACGAAGGTTCAACCAAGGGGGAAGTTTGAGTACTGCAGGCGGATCGTCAGGATGACGAGTTCCTCCACCTAGTTGTGAAGGGGAAGATTTGTTGGAGTGGATGGGGTTCCCAACCTATGTGAAGAATACCCCGGAGAGCGACGAGTGCCATACGTGTGTCGAAGAAGCTCGGAGAGTGCATGGATCCTATTTTGGAACATATATGGTAAAGAAATATATGATTGGATTTCCATATTTACTTTGATAATATATTTATGATTGGACCCTTTATATAGTAGCTTTCCATATAATTGGGCTTCCAATTATGGCAAGCCAATTATGATTGGATTTCCACTAAATATATGATTGATGCATATTGGAAGTTTCCATATATATTGGCCTTCCATGTATGGATTACCAAGGGCTTATAAAAGGGTGATGCGTACTAGTTGTAAAATCATCTCAAAACAAGAGTGCTTACAATCTTTGAGAGAGAGAGAGAGGATTAAGGACTATTGTGAAGGAGAGATTGCTTCGAATAATTTTTTGGCATCTCTTGTTCTTCGGAGTCCGCAATCAAAAAATTTCTTCTTTCAAGTGAGTTGTGGTGATCCGTGTTGGATCGGGAGGAGCTTGTAGAGGGTGTATTCTCTTTATTCCATTAGTGGAGGTTCTTCAGGGTTGGACTCTGATCGTCCCGTGGTTTTTCCCGCAAGGGTTTTCCACGTCAAAAATCTTTGTGTCTGCGATTGTGTTTGGCATTTTTGGTTTGTGTGCTTTTGCTCGGTTCTCTCGCAGGACTTTCTGGTTTGGGGGAACGGTTTCTGCGCTTCGTTCCCAACAAGTAAAACCATTACAATTATACTATATTTCCAGAAGATCAGTAAGGGTTGGATTGCATAGGAGACCCCAGCTGAAGGTCCAAAGCATTGCGAGAATGCTTGCCAAATGTCCACAAAGGCAGGGATTTCGCAATGACAGGTCGGCCACCGTCGCTCATCTGCGTTGTGTCGAACTTTCGGCCACTCTGTTGTAGAGCGTCGGGCTTAGAAGCAAAGTATCCAGCAGCGTAGAGGCTCGGATCGAAGGGCTTAACACTCAACCCCTTCCTCGCCTGCGCATCTAGTCTCTTATTTTTCACCCTCTAGCGCTTCTTGTGCGCATTCTGGTGGCAGCCCGCCCAGGGCCTGTGAGTTGGCAAACTCCTTGAAGCAAAATTGACACCCGTACTTCCTGTCCTCCGAGCATCGTTCTCCCTTGTCGAACCTCTAAGAATCTGATGGCTTCTCGTACCCTTCTGTCGAATCTAGATGGACATCGATGTCCAACTCGAAGCCGAACAGCCTGAGTAGCTTCTTCGCCGTGCCTCTCTTGCTGTCATCGACTCCTCTGTGGACGTCCCTCAGCGATGAAGTAACGTCACTAATTTAGCGACGCGTACTGACGTGTCGTTGCTAATCAGCGACGTCAAACTTCGTTGCTAAACTTTACGGATTTAGCGACAAATAGAGTAACGTTTTGCTATGATAATGATGATGTGGCAACCTTTGTCCTGTCAGCTTGCTAGCGACGTTTCGCGACATCCGGATTCTAAAAGTTGATATGACAAATTTTGCCATATCAACAAGCTAGCGACGTTTAGCGACGACACCGATATAGTTTAGCGACGTTCGGATACACGTTTAATGATGTAAAATTGTCATTGAACGTCACAAATCTGCAAAAAATAAAATAGAAAACACAGATAGCAGTTTGTCTTCTGTCCAAAATCTGCCTACATTTATTAAATCACAATTTATAAAAACTAGACCCTGAACATACCAAAGTATGTGGGTACAAACCATAATTAGTAGTATATTCTTTTTCGGTGAACTGCCACTTCTCTGCCACTTTCTAGTTACAAATAATTGTATGTGGACTTACCAATCCCTTATATTAACAATCAAATCAAGACGAATGAAAGATAAGTGGGCTACAAAATTATTTTTGTGAAAATTGGATCTTCTCGGCCTCCTGTGCAATTAAACCAAAAATAAACATACGACACAATGACAAACACGAATCCATTGTTACGCTGGAGCTGAAGGTGCAATGTAGGTCGGACGGCCCAATAACGAAGTCCGAGGTCACTCCTGCTCACACTTTCCAACTGGTCAGATCGGGTTATCCATCCAAAGAACCATCAACCATGTCAGGTCCGGTCCGACCCTCTCTCCTAATCGGATTGGACCGAATTTTTTTCCCTCAGGTTGGTGGACTTGTTCCGATCCAAACGATGCACGAACATATCTTTACTATTATAATGCGGCTTGAAAACGCTTAAAAATGAGTCGTCTAAGCCGTATCTATCATCCATTAAACAATATAAAAAAAATATTTTTTACAAAAATGTGACACGCCTCACGTAGTTAACGGAAAAAAAAATCTAAAATGCTTCTAACTGCAAGAACATATAACAAATTCTAAAATATATTCAATATTCTAATTATATTTAGATATTGATAAACAAAAATATATTCAAATTATATTTTAAAATAACTTAAATTTTTATCTAATTTTTTAACAATATTACAGATTGTACGTGTAACACAGATGCATGTGACTAGTATATGTTGAAGAGTTCTAGCTCTAGTGGCTAGATGGATTCAATCCGACCAAAAAATCGGATTAGTCCTTTTTCGAAAATATTTTTGATATTATTTTAATTGTTCGCTTTTTTATAAGTAATTCATTCCTTCCTCTTTACTTTATGTTATGCAAGTATTCTCAAAGAAAAAAAATTAGAAAAAAGAAAAGAAAAGGAAGATCAGCGAGCAATATTTTAGACTAGTACACAAAAAGAGATGTCAGTAGATTCATTAATCGATCTGATGAGCAATTCAGGGAGCCAGAAAAGTTGTGAGCACATCACCTTCAAAACTAACCGTCTCACCTACATTAAATCCAGCATCCATATCTAACATACCAGATCATGCAAATTCCTATTCTTAATTTTATTCAAATACAAACATTCAGATATTTAATATAATATGATCCGAATCAAATTTAAAATTAAATTCTTTATCCTAATGGAACCTATAACTAAAATCTAATCAAAATCAAATAATAGCGTTTATTTAAATTTAGTATAATCTATAATTTAAAATTAACTTACTTTAAATTTAATTTTCTTTAATCTAATATACTCTTCTATTTAAAGTAAAAATATAATACTATTATTAGGTATATATCTCTAGTATTACAATGCAAACAAAGTGAGCCGTCTAAACTGTTGGTACTTGGTATATCACTGTCACACACTAATTAATAAAAAAAAAATTCTTATAATTAACTACCACAATATCTGCCTTATGTATAATTGTATATCCACGTACTTTTTTAATCCTTACGACAAATATATATATATATATATATATATATATATATATATATATATATATATATATATATATATATATATATATATATATATATATATATATATATTTCAATGGGTAATTGGGCTCGAACTTCCGACCACTTGGGCTGCATGATCTCTCTTAACCACTAGGCTACAGGTCATTTGCACACACACACACACACACACACACACACACACATATATATATATATTTTTATTTATATATATATATATATATATATATATATATATATATATATATATATATATATATATATATATATATATATATATATATATATTCTTCTTTTTTACAATTTTTTTTTGTATTACCGGGATCGTGTCTAGATGCTAAGACTGCCTGCCACCTTGCCGCCCCTGAACCTTATACTTCTCCTCGTTGACCAATAGGGTCACTTGATTTATATATATATAAAAAATTAAAATTTAAATATATTTAATATTTAAATTAACTACATGCTATTATCAAAATATATATACAAAATTCTTTAGAGAACAAATTTTAATTAAAATATATTTAATATTTAAACTAATTATTATCTAAATATATATTCAAAGTTCTACAAAGAACAAATTTTATTAAATATATTCAATATTTAAACTAACTATATGGTATTATCCAAATATATATCCAAAGTTCTACATGTAGTATTATAGTATTATATAGTAAGAAGACAAAAAAGAAGGATTATTTTCTACAAATATATTAGTTTATTGGTGAACAGAGGTTTTTTTTCTATTTCCAACACACACAAAATAGTTTGGTTTTGCCAAAACCAAACTAAATCAAATCCGTTGGTTGGTTAAAAGTAAATCAAATCCCATATAATGATGTGAAGCCCACAATTTGTATATGATAATTGTATTTGTGTTATTAATTAATTGAGTTTGTCTTAGCCCTCTTTTTTTAATTTTTGGTTAGTTCTCTCTTTGGAGCCCAAACCACTTTAACTTACCCATTCTCCCCACTCCCCGGTTCTCCCTCTCATCCGTACCCAGCGCCCCACGTACCCCTTCCCTCTTCTCCATTATGTATCTCTCTCAGAAGCAGAAACCCATCTCTCACAGAAAAGGAAACTCCCATTTCCCCACCTTCACAAAAATCCTTCCATCTCCCAATTTACTCCACCAAATCCGAAGGCACCATATCGAACTCTCCTCGCCGCTCTCTCCGAATCCAGGTCCCTCTCTCCAACCTTCCGAGCCCGTCCTCGCGTCGCTCCCGCGACACCGCCGGCCACCACCGCCCGTGCGCCCGACCAGTCGGCCCCAACCCGTGCGCACCCTGCCGCGTGTCAGCCCCCGTGTGCCCGTGCGTGCACGTGTTCGTGTCCGGCTTCCTTTGGGCGTCCCGACGCTTCGTTCCGAGTCCGAGGCCTCCCCTCGGTGCTCCTTCGTACAAACTGTTGGTAAATTCCTATCCTGAATACCTTCTATCATTTTCACAGAACCCATTTTATGTCCTGACCAATTGAAATAGTTTAGTTCTGTAGTCATAATGTTGGTTCATTGTGTAGGAATGTTTTAGTATAATGGTTATCATAGAAAATATAGATTAAGCAGTAAATATTGTGAGATTATTATTTGTGTTTGTATTAGAATTGCTGTAATAATAGTATAAATGGTTTAATCATCAACTAGGTTAACTAAATAATATTAGTTTTTTTTAATTGTTACGAGAAAACGTATATATATATTTTCCTAAATAGTTGTATGTCTAAAATGCTTCATAATAGAATAAGTATTTGTTTATAGCAAAATATTTTAATAAATTAATTGTCGGATTATTAAGAATTATGGGAAATGAACTTATTAGAAAAAAATGGTCTATTACTATTAATTAGTTTCACCAAAATATTATTAATATTATTTGATTGTCACTAGAAAACTTATATATATATATATATATATATATATATATATATATATATATATATATATATATATATATATATATATATATATATATATATATATAATATATATATATATATATTTATATATATATATATATATATATATATATATATATATATATATATATATATATATATATATATATATATAAATATATATATTGTTTAGAAAACTTTTATATATTCTCTATATATATATATATATATATATATATATATATATATAATATATATATATATATATATATATATATATATATATATATATATATATATATATATATATATATATATTCTAAACACGTTTTATACCAAAAACTTTCAATAATTAGAATAGATAATAAAAAGATATTATTTCTATAAATAATTTTTACTTGTTAAAATAATTGATTTCGGTAAATAGAATAGTTTTTAGCATTAATAACCGAAAATATTTTTCTATTAATTTAAATCGATAGTTTGGTAAAAAAATCGTATTTTATAAAGTATTGTTTTTGGCAATTAAAAGCTATTTTCCTTTTATTATGAAAAATGGTTAAAAGTGTATTTTCTAAGAAAAATTATTTTATTAATATTGTTCGGTAAATAATTTATAATTAGTAAAAATATTAGTTTGGAAAATTTAAATTCCTTAAAATTATTAATCTCTAAAAATACGATTTAAAATTATTTTCTTAATATTTGTTATTACGACAAAACATATATTTTATTCAAAAACGACTATTTTGTCAATTATTATTTTGTAATAAAATCTATTCTTAAAAATATACAATTATTTTTCATTTAGGTTCCCCAACCTATCAGACTCAGCACAGATTCACCGTGTATCCCTCTCAGACTCCATATCGATTGACGGATTGCTGGATTGCTATAGTGACTTATTGACTCATTGACTCGGGGATTTCTTGGGGGTGTAGTATAACGTCTGTGACCAAAGCCAAAATTCTCGCTTGTCTCTCTCGCGCTAACCTCTACCACATAGGGGGTTGAGCCGTACCGTATACTATTCGTTTCGGCCGAAACGTTAGTATACATATTGCCTCTATCCCAGCCGGTCACAGGCCCTGTTATATACTCAAAACACTAGCTTTGCATTGCATCATATTTGACGTTGAGATCATATTGCTTGTTGTTTTTTACTATTATTTACAAAAACATATAAAGTTTCTTAAACTGTCTCACATTTTCATTTATTGTTAATTTAGAAATGCTAGATGTGGAAGAAATATGTTACTTGTTCACTCCTGACTGGAGACCCATCATTTTTAGGTGATTGCGATGAGGAGGAACTAGCTTACTGCTCTTTCTACGGACTTGACTTGGGTCCCACAGATTCGGTTGAACCAGAACCAGGAACCCCAGAACCATAGAAGTTGGCGTCATTTCATTTCTTTTGTTTGTTTTTCGAACAATTGTAATAAAATAATTTGTGTTATTGCAGTCTTATTATTTCCCTTTCAGACTAGTTTTATTTTAATAAAATATTTTTATTTCCGTTATTTATTTGTACTGCTTGTGTTTCACTGCTTGATACAGTTTACTGCCGCCGTCTCACAACGGTGCAGGCTGGGCATGATCCGACTAGACCCATTATATTAGAATCGGATCGTGACAAATGATCTGACAAATCAAACCACGTCTTAATTACTTAATAATTCAGTTAAAAGTTTGTCAAAAGAAACAAAAATTGAGATCAGATTACATGTATATTATGAGTTCGGATCAAATCTATCTAACTTATGAATTTGATTTTAACTTTGAAAAGATAATATTTTGAATATGCAAAGATTTAAATTTAAAATATTATATTAATAATAACCGAGCATTTTTGATGTTTCATATCTTCTATGATTTGACACGTACAACCATACAATCGTAATAAAATTAAAAAAATACATTGTACACGCAGCGCGTTTGACACGTACAATCGTACAAAAGTGCTGCACAAGCAATGCGGTTGACAAATACAATCCAAGTTCGAACAAGAAGGTCGGTCAAGGTACTAGTTGAGGTTCAGAAGGATGGAACCTGAGTCAAATGCTATGTAATATAATCTAATGAATGCTGGGCATTTCTTCTTTCACAACTTTATACAACACCCTCTTGCTTCAAGTGCGAAATCAGAAATTCAAGCTGCGGTGGGCTAGAGTGACTAACGTGGGCAGACTCATATGGAAATATATATATAACGAAATAGGAAAAAAAATTGTGGCGGACTGTCTTCGTATTAACTGATTGCGTAACCTTTCAGTTTTTTTTCCATTTTCTTGGATTGAGAGTTTCAATTTAGTGTGAGTTACAGATACGCAAAGTTGTGCTTCTTCTATCACATTCTATAATATGAGCCCTTAGGTTCCTTTTAACCTACTTTTCGCAAAGGTATTCTTGCACCATACACTGATTTCTGTACTATACAAACCTATGTTTATCGAGGTGTCATTATATGCTGTTAGTTTTAGGCTGTAGAGAATTATGAAGACATCCCATGTTTCTAAGAGTGGTGTGTAGAGGTGTTCTTATGTTCCACCGATCTTAAGTGTAACTTGATTAAGCTGTTATAAGAGTAGTCTTCTGCTAGGTTACGATTCTTACTAAAATATAGTTTTTTATTGAAGTCGGTGGAACTTTCACATCGTATAAGAGTAACCTACTTAATTCAAAACTTCTCTAGTGTGCATATCGCGTGAATCCAACTCTCTGTCTAAAATTTGCATGTTAGAATATAAATATGTAACTCAACTTTCACTATAGCTCTAGAATTTTGCTGGCAAAACATCATATCTCTCCACATAATTGAACCCTTCCTTCTTCGTTTTGGCACCCCTAAGCTGTTTTTCTCTCATCTAGTCACCTATTTTACAAGTACCAACATTTACTACAAGAAGATATAAAATTTATAGGGTTCCCAGAATTTCAACACGGGTATTGGGGATTCGGGCTAGCCTTGGAGTAAGCCAGACAAAACTTCGGACTTGGACAACCATCCTTTACTTAGGACAATTCTCAGGCTTAGCATGAACCCAATAGAGGTCGGGGTCGCGGGTGACCCTCCATGATCGATTTACAATAAAGGTCAAGGAACAACCAAAACTAGCTCCAGATAGGACAGCCCAAACCCATGGGCCGGCCCTGTTGAGGATATATAACTTAAACCCGACACGGGTATTGATACAGAAACTACCCTATATCTCCTTTTTCTATGTAGATTTGTTTGTTGTTTATAGTACTGTATGGGAATGGAGATTAGTGCATGAATCTCTTTTAATGTGTTATAATGGAGTGATTTTTGTTTTAATCATCCATGTTGACAACTTTATGAGTTTTAAATACAATGATGGAGAGTGTCGCTTATGGGATGATGATGGTGGAATGTCAACTCCTTTAAACTATTTTGCATATATATAAACATACAAATTAATAAAGCCTGTTAGCAACTCAACTTCCATGCTAAAACCCCTCATTCCTGAAAGCGTGAAGAACAAAAATAAACGGCAAATTATACATTTCAATCGTCTTTGTAGACTTGGGTTACTAAACACAGAGTTATCGAACTCTCTCTCTCTTATAAAATGTCTTACACTAGTAAAACCATTATAATTATACTATATTTCCGGAAGATCAGTAAGAGTTGGATTGCATAGAAGACGCCAGCTGAAGGTCCAAAGCATTGCGAGAATGCTTGCCAACTGTCTGTAGTAACCCTAGAGGGGGGATGAATAGGGTCAAGCTAACTAATCAAGCACTTAGCACAAGCTAATGGACAATTTAAAAATATAAGTGCAAGAGAAGAAACAACAACAATACTGTCATGTCCTAGTTCCAAATAGAATTTTCAGAGCACTGTGATACATCTCCAGGCTATGCACCCATATAACACATGTCGTATCATACCCGAGATTGTCGCCTATAATTCTAGGATAAAGTATAGACATCAAGAGACAATCTAAAGTAATTTACATTTAATTACATAAAACTCGCATGTTCGATCATATATTTACATTCTTTTTTACATCCAAAAGTTCATAGCTATACATAGAACAACAAAGGACAACTACTCATTCCATCATCTTTTATTTTCCTTGTCTTATTCATAAAGCTCCTTCTTATTGTAAAGCTGCACTCCTTCCTGGCCTTCAACAAACCCTAGTGAACAAAACTAGGTCGTCAATACGACGAGCAAGTCTTCGGTCAAGGAACGGGATAAGTAAAATAAGTTGATAAAATTATTGAGATTAATTCGGAATGAAGAAAATTAAGGATAAGTTTTGCTAAAATTGAAATCCACTTAGAATATAATTAGTTTTCTGAAATTTCTAAGACTACGGTTGTAATACAGGAATATGAAGAGCCTCTAACAAGTCCTAAATTTAAAATGCAACAATTAGAGAAACACTTCTGGATCACACAACACCTAATATCTTGGCAATAATTCTATTTACCCGGGATCAGGTTTATACTTAATAGGCGGTGATTAGATTTATCCGTCCTATTAGTATCAGGAATCACATAATGATGTGATGTAAGTCATGATAACACAAGAGTTATTTTTCGAGTTATCGGAATCAAGTGTTATAACAATTGTCGTATGACTTGAAATTTTTCAAGAATATCGGAAACATGCTATATTGGATGTTACAGTGCCGAATTCGGGGATTCGAAATCCAATAGAAAACAGGAAACAAGAAAGTGAGCTAAGTCTCACCTCGGACATCGTATGGTCGTACGAATGCCGGTAACAGGAACTGATCACTTTTGTAAAATATAATATTGCAAAGATTTTGAAGGTGTGATCCAGGATTTTCTTTCCCATCCCAATGAAATCCTAATCTACAACTAAATCTAGGTTTTGTCTTTCCAAAAATCTATCTCTTAGAATTTCCGAAAATTTTGGCAGAGTTTCCTTTGTATTTATTGACTCCGAAAAATTCACAAGAGATATAAAATATGAAATTAAGATCTCGGGTTCGCCGACCCCTTCGGTGGAGCAACTCTCAACACCGAAACCATGCAATATAATATCCCGGGTTCGCCAACTCCTTCGGTGGAGCAACCCTCAACACCGGTACACACGCATATATGTATATAACCATATAAATAAATTAAAAGTTTCTTATCCAAGGCTATTTTAACTTGGCAAGGTTTGCTTGCTACTTGTGATTTGCTAATAACCCAAGTCAAAGAAAAATCATTAGTCATTAGGGAAACACATTCTCAAGGAAAGGAATGTTACTACAACCCTAATTGCAGGTGATATCACCCGATATGTAGAGAGTCAAAATGCCCAAAGATCTTATACGTAAGCCTATAGTTATAATTAAACTATCTAAAGACTTAAGAATTATTACACAACTATGTTTGTATGCGTAAATTCCATTTGTAATACTGATTTTAATAGAACGTGAACCAAATATCAAATAAGGACTTTCAAGGATCCATATACATACTAGTTAGAACAAGGAATGAAGACCCACATATACATTTGGTCAATTTTCAAATTGTTGTGATACGTGAACAAGTATCGATTTTAACAAGGTTACCAAGAGATTTAAAGTCCATAGCAATCCTAAAAATTGATATTAATGTCTTATATATGTCAGTTATCCAAAATACGCTAGTTTTAACTAGGTAGGGATGAATATGTCTCAAATATTGGTATAAAAGAAATCTGGACAGAATTGTACGTGACAAGAAAAACACATGTAAATACTAGTACTTAAATAACTTGTTTAAATAGGACTAGGTACTTCAAGTTTATGTATAAGTGATGTCCAAAACCTTACATTACATAATTAAACTAGGAGTTGAAGAGCTAAAGATATGTAAACATACAACTTGAATCAAGGATAAAAGTTTTGTGCAATTAGTAGAAAGGGTGAGTGACATATATAAAAATCAGAATATAAATTTAATATAATTAGTAAAGACACATATCTTTCTATATGCATCAACCACTAGGTTCACTTCTATGTATCCTATGTTTTTTGTATATTGTCAAGTATGTGTTCAATATACATATATATTTATATGGACACATAACAACTAGAAATTTAATTATTGAAATTTTATGATTAGTAATACCAATTTCCTATTCTTTAAATGTTTGTATACAAATTTGCCAAAAGAAAAGAAAATTGAAGGGGGAAGGAGGACTTGCCTTGGTTCCTTGGAATGCACCTAAGTTTGGCTTCAACCCTTCAAATTTTTTGAATCTAGGTCATAAAACCCAAAATGGAACCCATTAATAGATTTGACCTAAATTGAATTAAAAAGAAAGGAGGAGGAAAAGAGGGGTTTTACCTAGGATTTGAAAGTGGAAGAGAAGGAGAAAGAGGTGGTGGTGTTGGAGGATGGACCGACGGCGGCCGGCAGAGGCAGCAGCAGAGGGTAGCAGCAGCAACAGCGGGTAGTAGCAGTTGCAGTAGCAAGAAGGAAGGCGAAAGAGGAGGAGGAGAAGAGGAAGAGTGGAAATGAAGGGAAAGAAGAAGAAGTGAAGAAGAAGTAGAGGAAGAGAGAGAGAGAGAGAGGGAGGTGGCATAAATGAGGGGCTTCTCCTCATGTAAGGACCCGCATGGCACGACCATATGCCATGTGCCCATAATTTGACACATAACCCCAATGATGTGGCAAGCCAAGTATGAAATTCCATAATTTGTCTAAGGGTTCCCATGCAAAATTTTATGCAAAAATTTATGTGAAACTATTAAATAAATTCATTGTTATTAATATAATTATTAATTATATAATTATTAGGAAAAAAACAAATTAAGGCATAACATTCTACCCTCCTTAAAAGAAATTTCGTCCTCGGAATTATTAGAAAATAAGAAAGTTTGAGAATAGCAACAGCTAAAGTTACTTTGATCATTGAATATGTAGGGATATTGTTGTCGCATCTCTTTTTCTCTTTCCCAGGTGAATTCTTGTTCCAAGATACTCGAACGAATGAAATAGTCTTATTCTTAAGAACCTTCTGTCTTCGATCCAAAATTTCCACCGGCTTCTGTTCTAGGCGTAGAGTTGGACCCACTATGATCTCTGAATGATCGAGTATGTGACTGGAATCTGGTACATATTTTCAAAGTTGAGATACATAGAATACATTATGGACTCCTTCCAAAGAGGGTGGTAAAGCCAGTCGGTAGGATACATCTCCCACTCGTTCCAAAACATCAAATGGGCCTATATATCTCGGACTTAGCTTTCCTCTTGTTCCAAATCTGATTGTTCCCTGAGTTGGCAAAATCTTTAAAAACACATGGTCACCAGCCTTGAATTCCAACTTTCTTCGATGCTTATCGGCCCATATTTTATATTGGTCTTGTGCTGCTTGGAGATGACTTCGAATTGCCTTGACCTTGTCTACAGTCAGTGTAACTAGCTCTGGACCCAGGAGTTGGCGTTCTCCTATATCACTCCAGCATATTGGTGACCGACACTTCCTTCCATATAAAGCTTCAAATGGTGCCATTTTAATGTTAGCCTGATAGCTGTTGTTAATACGAGAACTCAATTAAATGCAATTGGTCATCCCAGGATCCCCCGAAGTCTAAGGTACATGCTCTTAACATATCTTCTAGGTTTTGAATCATTCTTTTCGACTGACCATCGGTTTGTGGATGGTATGCTGAACTGAACTTCAGGCGAGTACCGAGACTATCTTGTAAGCTTTTCCAAAACTTAGAGGTAAACCGAGTATCTCTGTCTGAGACGATACTCACCGGTACCCCATATTGACTAACAATATTTTTTATGTACATATCTGCTAAGAGCTCAGTAGATTGACCGACCCGAAATGGTAAGAACCTTGCAGATTTAGTAAGCCTGTCCACAATTACCCAGATGGCATTATTACCCTTTCTTGTTCTTGGAAGTCCGGATACAAAATCCATCGTAATATGTTCCCATTTCCATTCAGGTACAGGCAGGGGTTGCAAAAGTCCGACGGTCCGTTGATGCTTGGCCTTTACTTGTTGACAAACTAAACATTTTGAAACAAATTTGGCCATCTCCTGTTTCATTCCGTGCCACCAAAAATTCTGTTTCAGATCCTTATACATCTTCGTACTCCCAAGATGAATGGAGTACTGTGAGTTATGTGCTTTCGACATTATCTCAGTCCGAAGTTCTCCATATGGCACACATAAACAATTTCCAAACCTCAAAGATCCATCGGAATGCTTAATCAATCCAGTTTGTGTTCCTGTCTCAGTCTTTCTCCATAATCTTTGCAGTTTCATATCATCCTTTTGCGTCTCTTTAATTCTTTCTATTAGGGGTTATTGTATCTGTAAGTTTTTCCAGATTCCATCTGTTACTGGACATATTACTTTAATTCCCATCTTCTTCAGATCTTCCAATATTTCTTTAGGTGTATTCATAAAGAAAGCTGTAGGTCTTCTACTTAAAGCATCCGCTACTTTGTTTGCCTTTCCCGGATGATATTCCAATTCCATATCAAAGTCCTTAAGCAACTCTAACTACCTCCGTTACCTCATGTACAACTCCTTTTGAGTAAATACATATTTAAACTTTTATGATCTATGTATATCTTGATTTGTTCACCATATAAGTAATGTCTCCATAGTTTTAATGCAAAGACCACAGTTGCCATGAGTTGGGTAATTCCTTTCAAGAGTTTTCTGTTGGCGAGAATCATAAACGATAACCCTTCCATGTTGCATTAATATACAACCCAATCCTTTTCATAAAGCATCACTACAGATCTCATAGCCTCCTGATCCTGATGGTAATGCCAGTACTGGAGCTGTGATGAGTCTTTCCCTTAGTTCCTCAAAGGCTGCTTGACACTTATCAGTCCAATTAAAATTTTCATTCTTCCGGGTCAATCGAGTGAGTGGCTCCGCAATTTTTGAAAAATTCTCCACAAATCTCCTATAATATCCAGCTAGACCAAGAAAGCTTCGGATTTCTGCTACATTCTTAGGAGTAGGCCATGACTTGACAGCTTCTACTTTCTTAGGGTCCACCGATATCCCTTCTCCGCTCACTATATGACCTAAGAAGGAAATTTTGTCCAACCAGAATTCATATTTGTTTAACTTTCCATACAATTTCTCTTGTCGTAAAGTTTGAAGCACTATCCTCAAATGTTCTTTATGTTCATTTTTATTCTTTGACTAGATCAATATATCATCAATTAATACAATCACAAATTTATCCAAGTATTGATAAAATATTCTGTTCATCAGATCCATAAATATGGCTGGAGCATTAGTTAGCCAAAAAGGCATAACTTGAAACTCATAGTGCCTATAACGAGTTCTAAAAGCTGTCTTTGGTATATCCTCATTTCTTACTTTTACCTGGTGATATCCCAATCTGAGGTCAATTTTGGAAAATACTGTTGCTCCTCCTAATTGGTCAAACAATTTCTCAATCTTTGGCAACGGGTATTTATTTTTGATAGTTACTTCATTTAAGGCTCTATAATCTATCACTAACCTCAGACTTTCGTCTTTCTTCTTTACGAATAGCACAGGTGCTCCCTAAGGAGATCCACTAGGCCTGATAAATTCCTTAGCTAACAATTCCTTGATTTGTTTATTCAATTCAACCAATTCTTTCTTGTTCATTGGATAAACTTTCTTTGCAACAGGTGCAGCTCTAGGAATTAAATCAATACAAAATTCAATGACCCTATCAGGTGGTAATCCCGGTAGTTTATCAGGAAATACATCCTTAAATTCGTCTACAATCTTGGGCCATTCTACTACTTGGTTTTAAAAATTTCTTCCTGATGGTAATTCAAATTTTTCTAATTCTTTTCCATCAAATTCCTTCTGATCTCTGATAAATTCATGTATATCCTTATCGGATAGTGAAAATTGTACCTTTCCTTGTCTTCAGTCTATAATTGCTGAGGCCAAGGTTAACCAGTCCATCCCAAATACCACATCGTAGTTATTCATGGGAAATACTAGTAATCTAGCCTTGAAGCTTTCTCCTCCCATTTTAATTGGGCAATTTCTAAGTATTCGGCTAACCTCTACAATACCATTACCCGTAAGGATTTTTAAATTTTTGGCTAGGGGTTGAGTGATTATATCATACATGGATATAAAAGATGAAGATATAAATAAGTGAGTTGCTCCAGAATCAAATAATACTGATAAAGGACTAGATGATGCAAGTATGGTACCTGACACCACTTCTTTGGCCATTTTTTCTTCGTTGACATGCATCATGAAAGCTTGTCTATGCTTTCTTTTCTTTTTGTTGTTGCCCTGACCAGCCTTCTGTGCTTG
Organism: Iris pallida; assembly: GCA_029216955.1. Lineage (NCBI taxonomy): Eukaryota > Viridiplantae > Streptophyta > Magnoliopsida > Asparagales > Iridaceae > Iris > Iris pallida. Next base: position 11,664,542 of record JANAVB010017596.1, on the reverse strand, counting down.
ATGGAACTGATGCGCTTGGAGTGCTAGGGCTGGCCTCTGCTGGTATCCAATAGGTACGCGAGCTTGAGCTAGAGGTGTTGCATGAGTCATAGGCCTTGGCCCATTCATCTGAAGTGGAGGTCTTGACCGGAATCCTTGCGAATTATTCTGCACCTCAAATCTTCCAGCGGCTTATCGAGGACACTGTTGTATCTGATGTTCAGACGACCCACATCTGAGACACCTTCCTTGAAGCTTTCTACAGTCATTCCTTATATGTTGAGGCTTCCTACAATATGTGCAGCTCTGACAATTTTTATTTTGTTGGGTTTGGATATATTTTTGTTGTCTCTGCCCTGGGTTCCTACCCTAAGGGGAGCTGGTTTCCATGTTTCGCTTTTGCCATCCTATCTTCCAGTTAATCTTATTATTTTGCATCCTCTCTTGGTCTCTAGCTGCTTCAACCACCCCAGCATAAGTCTGACATGCGTAAGGTGCGACCTTTATTTTTAATTTGTCGTTTAGTCCTTCTCGAAATCGGGCTATCTTTATCTTTTCCGTGGCTATCATATGGGAAGCATACCGACTAAGTCTTGTAAATTCTGCCGTATACTCATCAACAGAGGTCTTATTCTGCTTCAAATATATGAATCTCCTTTCAAGCTCCATCCTGGCACTGGCGGGAAAGAACCTTTCTTCAAATCTCATTTTAAATTCCTCCTAGGATATAATCTCATTAGAGTCTTCGGGGTTGAGCGCTCCACCAATGTTCAACCACATCCTTTAGTTGTATTCTTACTAAAGACATCACATCATCTGGCGCGATCTTGGCTGTCATGCCCCGATCCGGGAAATCGCTCGTCCTCGCTAGATTTTACCCGAATCATCGTCCTCGCTGGGGCGTGATGCCGTACGAGCCTGGAGTTGCGCTCGTGCAAGGTAAGATAACAGTTCACATAGTGATTATCTCAAATTCGTAACATAAGCAGCGGAAGGAAACAAAGTATAACACAAGAATCTCTTTTATTGATAACATATTGAAGATTACAAAGGCTCTGAATAGCCCAATATATATGCCAATTGGCTACAACGCTCATGATCTCTCTAGCTCACAAAGGATTTCATGTTCCATACATTATGTCTCTTTATAGCCACCAAGTTGTCTTCGGCCGAACATCTCCATGTCGCAAGTTCGAACGCCTATGCGGAAGCTCCTCTTGAACGCCAAGGACTCCATGCCTTGGCACGTCCAAGCCAAGCTCCGTCCCGAGCCGATCATAACCTGAGCCTGCACATAAACTAGTGGGAGATTAGTGCTTTCGTCCTCGCTTCGCACTGATCAAGACCCGCTCGCACCCAAACCAAACACTTAATATATTTAGTGAAACATGCATCTTAATTGGTGATCTTTCTATTTAGCCTTAGGATCAGTTTCATAGCAATACTTAAACCTAGCACATTATCATAAATGTGTCCCATACCGTATTCCTGCAGCAGATACAGTTAGCCATAATATGAATGTAAACATAGTGTTCGTGCTCATCTCCGTTCCTCTTTGCCTAGCCTGCCATGGTTAGAACTTACATAAGCAATCATACGATTCGTGCAACCGACCAATCATAAACATAAACATATGCGTAATGGGTGACAGGCCCTGCGCCTGCACCCAGCTCTCATCTCAGCCCACCGGCCCTATCTATATGAAGGTCACGATGTTTCGCACCGTAATGGACTTGGCATCTCTTATGTGTAAGCCTACGATCACTTCGATACGGGTTGCTAGCCCAATATCCGAAGGATCCCAAACTTACGGATATCATAGCTTATTACAGTACTGGACGGTCGTAATCCGCCCGAATGATGTGCACCATAAATACCACACATAATTTCCTCCTAGGCCGAACGGTCCCGGTGCCCCGGCGAAACCGTCCGAGGGAAGCCGTACCCGTGCACGGGCAATCCGAGTCCATTGACCATGCAATACGCGCCATAGCAAACACACATAACATTCCAACCAAATCCTCCGTTTTATAAACATAGTCTTGATCCATAAACGATTTTCCGTGCCATAAACGGTTTCCCGTGCCATAAACATATTCGCATCTCATAAACATAATCCACCATTCATATAGGGAGCTCCGTCGGCGTTATGCCCCAACACATCCATATTGATGCACGACGTCCAACGGCTTAGACATCTCGTACTTGTATTCAAAGCATACCATTCGTAAGTTATTCTCATAGCATAATTTCGTAATTACTTAGTCTTTTCGTAACATAAGCGCCCGAGGGCACGCTCAGCACCGTAATCAATATTCTACGCCTAGTATTCAATATTCTCGGAGGCGTGCACGTGATGCATATCTCATTATCATCTGTCAATGTTCTACCATCATTGCCCTACTGCGACCCGTGCACTCAATGCACGTCGCTTCAATTGTTCGATTGTTCAATGTTCTATCTTGGTGTTCAACGCATATTTAGATCTTTCATCGCCGAGCCACGCTCGCTAACTCGATAACATCTTATGCATACCATAACATATTTTATTAGACGTGAAGGAATAGGAAGAGAGAGTCAAGAACCCGCCCACCTTAAGTTGATACGCCTTGTCGTTTCTCCGATTGAAGCGTCTCGCTTCCATAACTCGATCGCATAGCTAACTCCCAGATTTAGCCATTCCTTTGAACTACTCGGTTGATTTGGCCTATCGTGCCCATACCACGATCCGTAATCCAGCATAAAGGCATAGCCTGCATACCAAATCAACCAACATTAGCACTTTCTCAATGGAACTTATCCTTTGCATCGATTCGATTCATAGAATCCAACCGACTCAAAGCTTACCTTTGGCCAACGTAACTCTCGCATCAATTCGCATCGATACTTTATCGGGTCAACGTAACTTTTCGAGTCAACGACTCATCATAATCCACCGTGCGGAGCGGGGCATTACATAATATACCACTCAAAATCAGGTTCGTCCTCGAACCGAAACCAATACTTAATCCGAGTGTCTCGCATAGATCGTTTCACGATCTCGTGCTAGTACCGTTGGAATCATACAACTTTGTTTGGATCATACACATATTTTAGGCGTCCCACCAATATATGTATTTCAGCCAAGTTCAGTTGTAGGATATCGGAACAAACTAACACGTTCAGCTTAAATCCTCAAGCACCCACCGTTCTATTCTCGACTTCGTCATCTCTTAGCACATATTCCTAGAGTACTGCTCACAAATATCTTCACATATAACTTGATCCAAACCATAACTTTGATCTCATAAGTTTCTTGCCGGCCATCTAACGCATGCACTGCATCGAGTCATTGCGCATCCGATCACAACAATTCTCTGCAACACTTATTCGCCCAACCATTTGCCTATCTCTCGTATAACTCAAGTCTTTTATCCTATCATTCATTACATTTGGCCTTAACGACATGGACTAAGTCCACATGTCTCCATTTTCTTTGCCGACCATCTGTACTAAGTCTCGCACATAACTATCACAACACAACCCACGTTCTCGAACTGCCTACGCATCGCGTCTAGGGCTACCCCCGCTAGGTAACTTATCCAGATATCATGCTTAATCTCTCCCGACACAAAAGGTCAACTTGAGTTTACGATGCTCAAAGGCAACAATTTTTCCGACCCAAGGTCTCTTACGATACATCCATCTCCTATTCTCGACTGAGTACGAATCCCTTACTCAATTCTCGAATCAATCTCGACTAGTTCATTTCGTAATATCGATGGTGCGCTCAACACACATAGCCTGACCGTTACTCAAACCGATCTACGACACAACTCTTAGGGTCGTTCTACTATCCGTCGCTCTTGCGCATTGCAGAATCCTTGTAATTGCCTTACCGCATCACTATACTAGGCACATTCCTTAACATATACTCGATGATCATCGACTAACCAAGTCTATATGCGTATCCGTTCGATCGATCGTAAACTTTCTAACCATATCGATCTAGTCGAAGGCTACTCGCTAACTTCCGAAACACGATACTCACTCGCTTAGACTTATCCTCGACATGCACTACCTCATCTTTCATCCTCGACAAAATTTCCTTATGCGACTTCTTTAGGGTCATCCTATGGGACTTCAACATTCACTTGATTTGGCGGTCAAGTCTTCTAGGGTCATCTGCCCCAAAACTACGCTCGATAATTGAAGATCATCAACGAGGGACAGTTACAATGAACCATGCTATATCCTATCGTGGAGCCAAATCAATTCCCGACAATTCCTAGGGGACTTTACCCAATCCGATATATCAATCCGTAGTTTTCTATCCCCACGCAACTGATGCGCCGTTGCTACTCGAATGACTCATGTGCTTGCGTCGTTACTACTCGAATCACTTATGCATTACCGTCGACTATCTTTGCTAGTCGTATGACGTCTACTCGCCTCAAATCCGAGTTTACCTATTCGTGATCATAGTCTGACTCATTCCATACTCATCAAAACCATCCTCGAACAACTTTCGTATCAAACCACAAGTCAAATCCGATTTTACCACGCCTTGCTAGTTCGATCATCCCCGCTGGATGAATCACCATACCAGCGCTCACGCGGAATGATCGCCCTAATTTGACGTGACGCATGTGCGATGCTAGAGTTGCACTCGCATAAGACAAGAATGTCAACATAGTGGTTATCCAAGAAACAATCCAGACACTTACGTTTTCTTTCGAGTAACATCCATCGACTCTCAAATTCTTCGAAGCATTCCTACCGTTAGCATCTAAACTGCCATAACTTAACTTGCATCCTATTCATCAAACAACAATGCTCAACACAATTTTCGTTCATTCGATCAGAGTATCCCCGAGTTATTACATATCGTCTTTGATACGCCTCAATACCATCGTCGATATGCATAACTTGAACATCTTCCTTTCTCATAAGATCAAACCCGTTGCAATCATTGCCATTATCCGAACTCGAATACGAATCAAGTCTCACGTACCAAGATCCATTCCGTTGTAACTAACTGCCATAATCGCGACACAATTTCCAATTCACATATCCATTCTCATATCCCTAACTCGCACTTCCAAAGTCGTGCTACCGATTCCTCGCGCTAACTCAAATTTGTTCGTACGGTTTCTTCGTACTTACTTAACACGTTCCGAACAAGCTTCAGTACTAACTCAACATAAATTCGACCGATTCGACCATTTCCTCAACGTACATTTCTTCGTCATGCTCAACTTACCGTTCGACTTACACTTAACGAATCCTCGTCCGACGTATCATCCATAGGTATGACTTCGTACATAATCGTTCAACTCAATTCATCAAAACATACTTGCATCGACTTCTCTCAAGTCATTCCCACTCAAGTCTCGGTATTACTCCGTCCGTTGCGGACAAACCTATCGTAACAACATAATCGTCTCGACAAAGTCTATCGCAAGTCACCAACCGGCTTAACATAGATATCGCTAAGTGGTATCCTATATACCACTCAGGATCGAGCCTATCTTTATCGATATGATACTTCACTATACTGATCGCATAATTGGTATTGCATATACCACTCGAAATCGAGTCATTACTCGACTTTACACTCCGCATAGGTCCGACATCTATTCCCCAATCAACTATTTCGTATGGCGATCTTTTCGATCCCAGCTCTAGCGTTTGCTTACTCGAGTTGGCACGACAACTGGGCCAACATGCACCATCGTTCACTTAAGTTGACACACATTCGATCTAACCGTACCATGGCGATCATATCGACCACACTCGTAATATTCACTTATTCAAAGCTCAACGCGACGTACGGCCAACATAAACGTTCGCCTACTCAAACTCGACTTAGCGACAATCTCGACTCGTTATTATCGCATCCACGATCTTCTAATCTCGCTCATTGCAACTCGTGTAACAACTCATTCTCGATACTTAAGGTCTTTACACAATCTCGCACAACATATCGCTATCCATCCATATAGCCATACAACACGCATTATACCATATCGACTCGTTGCACCGATGCAACGAACGATTCATGACTTGCTGCACTCCGTGCAACCAACAACACATAACCATTCGCATAGCCACATAATACGTATCGCCTCACATATCGACCCGTTGCACTTCGTGCAACCAACAACACATATCTCCTCGTACTTCGTGCGACCAACAATACATATCGCTGTACTTCATGCAACCAACATCACCATATTCGTTGCACTTCGTGCGACCAGCATTCAATAACTCGTTGCACTTCGTGCAACCAATATCCCATAACTTATTGCACTTCATGCAACCAACATCCCATAACCCGTTGCACTTCGTGCAATCAACACTCTCCGATGGCACCCGGAGATCACGTGATAGTCACGACATACTTGTGGCAAACGTACTCACTTAATATAGACTTATTGTATGGAACATCCAATGTAGCGTCGAGCAGATCCATGAGCCATGCGGTTGCGGAAACAACTTAGAGTCAACTGAATTCGATAGCGAAGCAACTGAGGGTCAAAGAGATTCATGCACGGTCCAAAGGATGGAACCGCTCTGATACCAACTTGTCATGCCCCGATCCGGGAAATCGCTCGTCCTCGCTAGATTTTACCCGAATCATCGTCCTTGCTGGGGCGTAATACCGCACGAGCCTGGAGTTGCGCTCGTGCAAGGCAAGATAACAGTTTACATAGTGATTATCTCAAATTCATAATATAAGCAGCGGAAGGAAACAAAGTATAACACAAGAATCTCTTTTATTGATAACATATTGAAGATTACAAAGGCTCTGAATAGCCCAACATATATGCCAATTGGCTACAACGCTCATGATCTCTCTAGCTCACAAAAGATTTCATGTTCCATACATTATGTCTCTTTATAGCCACCAAGTTGTCTTCGGCCGAACATCTCCATGTCGTAAGTCCGAACGCCTATGCGGAAGCACCTCTTGAACGCCAAGGACTCCATGCCTCGGCACGTCCAAGCCAAGCTCCGTCCCGAGCCGATCATAACCTGAGCCTGCACATAAACTAGTAGGGGATTAGTGCTTTCGTCCTCGCTTCGTACTGATCAAGACCCGCTCGCACCCAAACCAAACACTTAATCCATTTAGTGAAACATGCATCTTAATTGGTGATCTTTCTATTTAGCCTTAGGATCAGTTTCATAGCAATACTTAAACCTAGCACATTATCATAAATGTGTCCCATACCGTGTTCCTACAGCAGATAAAGTTAGCCATAATATGAACATAAACATAGTGTTCGTACTCATCTCCGTTCCACTTTGCCTAGCCTGCCATGGTTAGAACTTACATAAGCAATCATACGATTCGTGCAACCGACCAATCATAAACGTAAACATATGCATAATGGGTGACAGGCCCTGCGCCTGCACCAGCTCTCATCTCAGCCCACTGGCCCTATCTATATAAAGGTCACGGTGTTTCGTACCGTAATGGACTTGGCATCTCTTATGTGTAAGCCTACGATCACTTCGATACGGGTTGCTAGCCCAATATCCGAACGATCCCAAACTTACGGATATTATAGCTTATCACAGCACTAGACGGTCGCAATCTCCCCGAATGATGTGCACCATAAATACCACACATAATTCCCTCCTAGGCCGAACGGTCCCGGTGCCCCGGCGAAACCGTCCGAGGGAAGCCGTACCCGTGCACGGGCAATCCGAGTCCATTGACCATGCAATACGCGCCATAGCAAACACACATAACATTCCAACCAAATCCTCCGTTTCATAAACATAGTCTCGATCCATAAACGGTTTCCCGTGCCATAAACGGTTTCCCGTGCCATAAACATATTCGCGTCTCATAAACATAATCCACCATTCATATGGGGAGCTCCGTCGGCGTTATGCCCTAACACATCCATATTGATGTACGACGCCCAACGGCTTAGACATCTCGTACTTGTATTCAACGCGTACCATTCGTAAGTTATTCTTATAGCATAATTTCGTAATTACTTAGTCTTTTCGTAACATAAGTGACCGAGGGCACGCTCAGCACCGTAATTAATGTTCTACGCCTAGTGTTCAATATTCTCGGAGGCGTGCACGTGATGCATATCTCATTATCATCTGTCAATGTTCTACCATCATTGCCCTACCGTGACCCGTGCACTCGATGTACGTTGCTTCAATTATTCGATTGTTCAATGTTCTATCTTAGTGTTCAACGCATATTTAGATCTTTCATCGCCGAGCCACGCTCGCTAACTCAATAACATCTTATGCATACCATAACATATTTTATTAGACGTGAAGGAATAGGGAGAGAGAGTCAAGAACCCGCCCACCTTAAGCCGATACGCCTTGTCGTTTCTCCGATTGAAGTGTCTCGCTTCCATAACTCGATTGCATAGCTAACTTCCAGACTTAGCCATTCCTTTGAACTACTCGGTTGATTTGGCCTATCGCGCCCATACCACGATCCGTAATCCAGCATAAAGGCATAGCCTGCACACCAGATCAACCAACATTAGCACTTGCTCAACGGAACTTATCCTTTGCATCGATTCGATTCATAGATTCCAACCGACTCAAAGCTTACCTTTGGCCAACGTAACTCTCGCATCGATTCGCATCGATACTTCATCGGGTCAACGCAACTTTTCAAGTCAACAACTCATCATAATGTACCGTGCGGAGCGGGGCATTACATTGGCACCCTTCAACAATCCCTCGGTAGTCTTTAACCATTGAACCGCTTCCAAAGGAGTTTCGGTCCCTTCGAAGTTAGGTGGATTTATATTCCTGAAGTCTTGGATTATCCCAGTTTTGGGTGCAGGAGCAACATCAAGCCTTTTTAGTATTCTAGCTGATGTGGCTTGAGCAAGTTGGACTTGCTGGATTTATATTCCTGAAGTCTTGGATTATCCCGTCCGCGGTTCTGAAGATTCAGGTTGCGCCGACTTTTGAGTTGGAGGAGAAGACATTTTCCTGGATATTAAGAATTCACAATTCTTAATATGAGGTTGAAAATAATTAATGACTCAGGAATACTTATTAAAGGTAGATAAATTTGCAAAACTAAGATCAATTATAAATCAGAAAGATCAGATATAAATAAGCATACTTTTATTTATTTCACAATAGTACAATTTGCTTTCAGAGAGTAATCCTTACATACTAACACATTTCTACCCTTTCTAACCTTATACAGCGCTATTTCCATCTGTTGATTTAGAAAAGTGGTACAGCAGACAAAATGTTTTCCTTACTAAGCCATTTCTTTCTATTAAGTGCATTCTTCTTCCAGTACTAATAATGCCAAGTACCTTATCCTAGGGTTCTTGCTAGACTTCCTAAGAATACAACTTAGGATCTCAACCTATATAGGTCTCTAAATCTGACCTGCATGGGCCACCACTAAAAGAAGTGTCACGTCCCGGTTCTAAATAGAATTTTCGGAGCACTGTGATAGATCTCCAGGCTACGCACCCGTATAACACATGTTGTGTCATACCTGCGCTTGTCGCCTGTAAATTCTAGGATAAAGTATAGACATCAAGAGACAATCTAAGGTAATTTACATTTAATTACGCAAAACTCGCATGTTCGATCACATATTTACATTCTTTTTTACATCCAAAAGTTCAAAGCTATACATAGAACAACAAACGACAACTACTCATTCCAACATCTTTCATTTTCCTTGTCTTATTCATAAAGCTCCTTCTTATTGTAAAGCTGCACTCCTTCCTGGCCTTCAACAAATCCTAGTGAACAAAAATAGATCGTCAATACGACGAGCAAGTCCTCGGTCAAGGAACGGGATAAGTAAAATAAGTTGATAAAATTATTGAGATTAATTCGGAATGAAGAAAATTAAGGATAAGTTTTGCTAACATTGAAATCCACTTAGAATATAATTAGTTTTCTGAAATTTCTAAGAGTACGGTTGTAATACAGGAATATGAAGAGCCTCTAACAAGTCCTAAATGCAAAATGCAACAATTAGAGAAATACTTCTGGATCACACAACACCTAATATCTTGGCAATAATCCCATTTACCCGGGATCAGGTTTACACTTAATAGGCGGTGCTTAGATTTATCCGTCCTATTAGGTATCAGGAATCACATAATGATGTGATTTAAGTCAGGATAACACAAGAGTTATTTTTCGAGTTATCGGAATCAAGTGTTATAACAATTGTCGTATGACTTGAAATTTTTCAAGAATATCGGAAACAGGCTACATTGGATGTTACAGTGCCGAATTCGGGGATTCGAAATCCAATAGAAAACAGAAAACAGGAAAGTGAGCTAAGCCTCACCTCGGACATCGTATGGTCGTACGAATGCCGATAACAGGAACTGATCACTTTTGTAAAATATAATATTACAAAGATTTCGAAGGTGTGATCCAAGATTTTCTCTTCCATCCCAATGAAATTCTAATCTACAACTAAATCTAGGTTTTGTCTTTCCAAAAATCTATCTCTTGGAATTTTCAAAAATTTTGGCTGAGTTTCCTTTGTATTTAATGACTTCGAAAAATTCACAAGAGATATAAAATATGAAATTAAGATCTCGTGTTCGCCGACCCCTTCGGTGGAGCAACTCTCAACACCAAAACCATGCAATATAATATCCCGGGTTCGCCGACCCCTTCTGTGGAGCAACCCTCAACACCGGTACACACGCATATATGTATATAACCATATAAATAAATTAAAAGTTTCTTACCCAAGGCTATTTTAACTTGGCAAGGTTTGCTTGTTACTTGTGATTTGCTAATAACACAAGTCAAAGACAAATCATTAGTCATTAGGGAAACACATTCTCAAGGAAAGGAATGTTACTACAACCCTAATTGTAGGTGACATCAACCGATATGTAGAGAGTCAAAATGCGCAAAGATCTTATATGTAAGCCTATAGTTATAATTAAACTATCTAAAGATTAAGAATTATTACACAACCATGTTTGTATGCATAAATTCCATTTGTAATGTTGATTTTAATAGAACGTGAACCAAATATCAAATAAGGACTTTCAAGGATCCATATACATACTAGTTAGAACAAGGAATGAAGACCCATATATACATTTGGTCAATTTTCAAATTGTTGTGATACGTGAACAAGTATCGATTTTAACAAGGTTACCAAGAGATTTAAAGTCCATAGCAATCCTAAAACTTGATATTAATGTCTTATATATGTCAGTTATCCAAAATACACTAGTTTTAACTAGGTAGGGATGAAAATGTCTCAAATATTGGTATAAAAGAAATCTGGACAGAATTGTACGTGAGAAGAAAAACACATGTAAATATTAGTACTTAAATAACTTGTTTAAATTGGACTAGGTACTTCAAGTTTATGTATAAGTGATGTCCAAAACCTTACATTACATAATTAAACTAGGAGTTGAAGAGCTAAAGATTTGTAAACATACAACTTGAATCAAGGATAAAAGTTTTGTGCAATTAGTAGAAAGGGTTAGTGACATATATAAAAATCAGAATGTAAATTTAATATAATTACTAAAGACACATATCTTTCTATATGCATCAACAACTAGGTTCACTTCTATGTATCCTATGTTTCTTGTATATTGTCAAGTATGTGCTCAATATACATATATATTTATATGGACACATAAGAACTAGAAATTTAATTACTAAAATTTTATGATTAGTAATACCAATTTCTTATTCTTTAAATGTTTGCATACAAATTTGCCAAAAGATAAGAAAATTGAAGGGGGAATGAGGACTTGCCTTGGTTCTTGGAATGCACCTAAGTTTGGCTTCAACCCTTCAAATTTTTGAATCTAGGTCATAAAACCCAAAATGGAACCCATTAATAGATTTGACCTAAATTGAATTGAAAAGAAAGAAGGAGGAAAAGAGGGGTTTTACCTAGGGTTTGAAAGTGGAAGAGAAGGAGAAATAGGTGGTGGTATTGGTGGGTGGGCCGGCGAAGGTAGCAGCGGCAGGTAGCAGCAGCAGCAGGTAGCAGCAGCAGCAGGTAGCTGCTGCAGCAGCAGCGGGTAGTAGCTGTAGCAGTAGCAAGAAGGAAGGGGAAAGAGGAGGAGGAGAAGAGAAAGAGTGGAAATAAAGGGAAAGAAGAAGAAGTGAAGAAAAAGTAGAGGAAGAGAGAGAGAGGGAGGTGGCATAAATGAGGGGCTTCTCCTCATGCAAGGACCTACATGGCACAACCATAAGCCGTGTGCCCATAATTTGACACATAACCCCAATGATGTGGCAAGCCAAGTATGAAATTCCATAATTTGTCTAAGGGTTCCCATACAAAATTTATGTGAAAGTATTAAATAAATTCATTGTTATTAATATAATTATTAATTATATAATTATTAGGAAAAAAATTAAGGCATAACAAATACCGACATACGATATATCCAGGTATCCTGCCAAGGGGCACTCCAGTCTTGGAACTCTCTCCGGCTTTAATCCACTATTTGAGTAAATAGTTACACACAATTTGGATCCGAAGAACTCGTCAACTTCAACACGAGTTTGGATCCGAAGAACTCGCCAACTTCTTACACGAGAGCTTTAGTCCGAATGCCTCTACGACTTCAACCGAGAGTTTGGATGCGACTCTCCAACTTCAATCGAGAGTTTGGATCCGAAGACTCTCCAACTTCAACCGAGAGTTTGGATCCGACGGCTCTCCAACTTCAACCTTTCACAATAGGTTTTGATCTCCTTATACAACAAGATGAAGATCTTACTTTTCAACTCAATAACTCTAACACAATTTGTGGATGGCAAATAAAAGCTTTGTAGAGTTGTTTGTGGATAGAGTTTGGTGGTTTAGAAATTTTTAGGCTCAAAGCATCAACCTTGAATGAAGGGGTTCAAGGCTATTTATAACCAAAGCATTGAAAAGAGCTCAAAGATAACTTTTTAGTCAGCGATCGGTATACCGTCGGTACGAACCGTTATACCGTCGAAATACCGGTCTAGAATTGTACAGGCTAGAAATATAGCTGTTGGGATCATTAAATGTTCGAAATCTGACCGTTGGATTTTCAACGTTACTGAATCGGTATACCGTTGGTATAGATCGGTATTCCGTCAGTACGCCAATTTTGTAGACAGAAACTTTCTGTGAACAAAAAAGCGGTATACCATCGGTATAAACCGGTATAACGTCGGTATGCCGGTTTTCATCCGAAAATGATCTTGGGCTAATTTTTACCCTAACTTTCAATTTTTCCATCCATTTTTTGTGTTTACAATTATTCCTAAGACTCTTTACAGAGTCTTGAAATGATGATGGCATGGCATGACATGGCTTCTTTCCTTGATAGATGTTGGCTTCTTCCTTGAAGTTAGTTGTCCAAAGATATCCAGTTTGTGAAAACTGGATACCTTTCGGGGGCTTTGCCCCCGAATCCCCGACGAGGGGTGCTGCCCCTTCGACCCCCGTCCGCTGACCGTGCAGCGGAACCCCCGAGTACGTGGCTCCGGAGATATCGTCGGGTGGTTCAGAGAAATCTTGTGGGAGACCATCGTCTTTGGCCCATCTTGATTTCTTCAAGCATATGTCCATGTTCGATCTTGCTTATTGCTTTTCTGCAAATACATGTTAGGCGAACAAAACAATGTACATGTAGCAAATATGATAAGATAAAGCACAGTAGGCCAATGTTAAGTTTAAGTATAAGAGCTATAGTGATAGCATAAATATTAGTGATATCATAATGTTAAACTTAATTGAATAACCATAATCAAAACATAATTTTGATTTTGGTAACTCAATTAAATTTAAGATATATATAATAAAAACTCACATCACTAATAAGTAAAATAATAAGCACATATCACCAAAGGTATAAGTATAAGTAGAAATGATATAGTGATAGTATGAAGATTAGTGATAATAAAATGCTAAACTTAACAGATTAACCATATTAAAAACATGATACAATCATTGGGCCAACACTGTCCATAAGGACAGGGATTTCGTAATGACAGGTCGGTCGCCGCCGCTCATCTGCGTCGTGTCGAACCTTCGGCCGCTCTGTTGCAGAGCGCCGGGCTTAGAAGCAAAGTATCCAGCAGCGTAGAGGCTCGGATCGAAGGGCTTAACACTCAAACCCTTCTTTGTCTGCACCTGCAGCCTCTTCTTCTTCACCCTCTAGCTTCTTGTGCGCGTTCTGGTGGCGGCCGCCCAGGGCCTGTGAGTTGGCAAACTCCTTAAAGCAGAACTGACACCCGTACTTCCTGTCCTCCGGACATCGTTCTTCCTTGACAAACCTCTAAGAATCCGATGGCTTCTCGTACCCTTCTGCTGAATCTCGATAGGCATCGATGTCCAACTCGAAGCCGAACAACTTGAGTAGCTTCTTCGTCGCGCCTCTCTTACTGTCATCGACTCATCTATGGACGTCCCTCAGCGATGAAGTAACGCCACTAATTTAGCGACGCATACTGACGTGCCGTTGCTAATCAACGACATCAAACTTCGTTGCTAAACTTTGCGGATTTAGCGACAAATCGAGTAACGTTTTGCTACGATAATGATGATGTGGCAAGCTCTGTCCTGTCAGCTTGTTAGCGACGTTTCGTGACATCCGGATTCTAAAAGCTGATATGACAAATTTTGCCATATCAACAAGGTAGCGACGTTTAGCGACGGCACCGATATAGTTTAGCGACGTTCGGATACACGTTTAATGATATAAAATTATCATTGAACATCACTAATCTGCAAAAAAATAAAATAGAAAACACAGATAGAAGTTTGTCTTCTGTCCAAAATCTGCCAACATTTATTAAATCACAATTTATAAAAACTAGACCCTGAACATAACAAAGTATGTGGGTACAAACCATAATTAGTAGTATATTCTTTTTCGATGAACTGCCACTTTTTAGTTACAAATAATTGTATGTGGACTTACCAATCCCTTATATTAACAATCAAATCAAGACAAATAAAAGATAAGTGGACTACAAAATTATTTTTGTGAAAAATGGATCTTCTCGGCCTCCTGTGCGATTAAACCAAAAATAAACATACAACACAATGACAAACACGAATCCATTCACTACAAAAATTTGTCAGATTAGCGACGACACAATACGTCGCTAACCTCGATAAAAATGTCGCTAAATCAATTTAGAGACGTTTAAGGCGACGTTTCAGGAACGACGGAAAAAATGTGTCGCTAAACGAGAAAACGTCGTAAAACGTCGCTAGGGCGACGTTATTTGGCGACGTTATTAACGTCGCTACGTCGCTAATTAGCGACGTAATTTGTGACATTTATTGGTTGACGCTAATTAGCGACGTAAACGGCGACGTTATTGTGTTGTCGCCGTTTGGCGACACTTTTACGACGTTTTGGCGACGACGAGCTGACATCAGATTATGGTGCCACGTGTTGCCCTATCAGCATTTAGCGACGCGTTTAGCGACATTTATTAACATCGCTAATGTTTAGCGACTAATGTTAACGTCGCTAAATACGTCGCTAAGTTAAAAAATATAAAAAAAATAGGTTCCAGAATCAAATGGTGCTGGAGCTGGAGCCTAAGCCAAAATACAGAATACGAAATAAAAAATACAGAATCCAATCCCTGGGTTCGCCGACCCCCTCGGTGGAACACTCAACACCGGCACGCACAATACATTCCAGAATATAAAAAAATATAAAGAAAAATACTATCCGCAACGAACAATGTCAATATATAATATCCTCAACAATCCAAATCAATATCCGCAAATACGTACAAACTCAGTATCCTCAACGAAAAAACTGAATATCCCCAAATACATACAAAGTCAATACAAAATACAGAATCTAATCCCTGGGTTCACCGAAAATACAAAGACACACAGTTCTAATTCATATGTGTTTTAAGTGTGAGAACGGATGGCTCAGAACACAACCCAAAATTCATTCTAGCATACATTAGTGTGAATCATCTATGTTCTGTACATATGGTGTAGTATACGTTCTTATCGAATCTAGTATCTAGTATCTGAAGAATGTAACAGAATCAAGATGAACTCACATAATGTAATACTTGAATATCATCTACTACTATATAAGATATAGTGATAGGTTGTCGTATCATCATTGCCGAGGGATGAGGGTCGGAGGACAGTCAACTTTATCTACGGCTACATAGTTTCTGCCTTGCTAGTCGAATGGCTGCAGGAACTATGTCTTTATCACCATGTCGTACCATAGTTTCTGCCTCGCCAGTCGAATGGCTGCAGGGACTATATGTCCCGATCACCATGTTACCAATTAACCAACCAACAAAACTACTTGTTACAAATATCGGCACTATATGTCGCGAAACGTCGCTATGACGTCGCTAATAGCGACTAATTTAGCGACGTTTGTATGAAAGTCGCTAAATTCTAATTACATTCTCCCACCAATTCATTTCCCCCCATTTTACTCTCTCACTCTCTCTCCTCCCCCCTCCGGCGCTCTCACTCTCTCCGTCGCTCTCACAGTACTTAAGTGTGAGAACGGATGGCTCAGAACACAACCCAAAATTCATTCTAGCATACATTAGTGTGGATCATTATGTTCTGTACATATGGTGTAGTATATGTTCTTATCGTATCTAGTATCTGAAGAATGTAACAGAATCAAGATGAACTCACATAATGTAATACTAAGACATCATCTACTACTATATAAGATATAGTGATAGGTTGTCGTATCATCATTGCTGAGGGATGAGGGTCGGAGGACAGTCAACTTTATCTACGGCTACATAGTTTCTGCCTCGCTAGTCGAATGGCTGCAGGGACTATGTCCTGACAACCAATTGTGGGACGAGCAAGAATCCTTTGACAAAGGTGATCACCATACTGTCAGGAACCTCTCGTTCGAGCTCTACACAAAGAATGTCCACTTGAGCTCCGGATCAAAGTTTTGGCTCAGAGCAAGAATCTGTTGACGGAGCACATCCACCATACTGTCAGAAAAAAAAGTAACGGTAAGAGACCCATCTGAGTAGGACGTATACTCTGATAATATCTCCTCCAACACTCAATCCCACTACTGATATCATTATTGTAAAGGTGATCTCTCAGAGTATACATCCTACTCAGATGGATCTCTCAGAGTATCCTCTCCGGTTGATTGTCGAGTGGCTGCAGGGATTATGTCCTGATCACCATATTGTACCATAGTTTCTGCCTCGCCAGTCGAATGGCTACAGGGACTATGTCCTAATCACCATGTCGTAGTCCAATACAATCCAGAGATTGACACATTACTAATTCATATATGTAGTCCAATACAAATAGTCTAATACAAAAACAACCCAATATAAATAGTCCAATACAAATAAGTACTAATAGCTAATGAGAACCACGCAGCTCACGCAAACGCTCAGTGATACGATCACGCAACTACCTCGAATAAGTGGGATCAACGGTGGCAGGAGAGATGTAGTCCCTTGCAAGTGCTGCATGAATAGAACTTCCGGTCTCACTAGCTGCCGGTGCTGGATGAATAGAACTCCCGGTCTCACTAGCTACCGGTGCCACTTCCTCCTTAACAGTAGGAGGAGCAACCTCAGCATTCACTGTTTTCCTCAAACGACGTGCCGCTCCTCGGGTCATGGGTGCCATCTGGTAAGATCGATAATCACAAATAACATAACTGTAACATAAGCAAGCTAACTAAAGGAACAATCATGTAATTTGAGTACATTTTCGAAAGCAAATAAAGTACAGAAAATTTAATTTTTTGCCAAGTGTAAGAACGGATTGTAACGCCCCAGAACCAGAATACTGGAGAGCGGGGACGTACATAGCCAGCTACGTATAACGAAATGGAATCCACGCCGCTATACGATCATGGCTGTCTAGATATGTGAGGGTTTCACTACAATCCATCAGTCTCTTAAGGTCATAAAATAGCCTATTGTCTCAATCTCAACTAACTAATAATAGTTACAAGATGTCAGACCACCAAATACACAATAGTAAGGCGTCCCATACATTACATATTCGAAATGATCATGAAGCTAGTCGTTACAAAATGTGAGGACTAGCAAGAGTTCAGTCATACATGATCAACCCCCGGGGCTTGTCAATCATGTTACAACCCGTAGGCAGACAATAAGTAAAAGCTGCAATCGAGCTAACACTTGCTCGTCGGCTAAATGCCTCAAAAGAATAATTTACAATATTATAGTGGAAGAACAAAAGAAACCCACTCGATGCCCTGGTTACGTCTGGTGATCACCATCGGACTGGAAAGCAGGGAGATCCTTTGGTGCTGCTCCGGTATCTGGCCATACAAAACCAGCTGGGTCAGACCCCAGAAAGAGCAAGTGCCACAAAGGAGGCTTCACTTAAGGACTAAAACCAACAAATCATTAGCATTCAACATATAAGAACACAATAAGTAACACAGATTGAGGTTTGTGCACTACCAATGCACTTATCCCAATCAGAGAAAATAATTAGGTGAGGCATCATTGACATAAGACAACTGGAGAATCATGCTAAATAAAATATAGCTGGGCTGTATATGAAGAGAAGACGAAGGTACTATTCCAGAAGCCAGGTTACAATCCTTAAACCAAATAAGGACCGAGATTGTAACCCTTCGCCTGAACAGAACTTAGTCTCTGTTCATTTATTGCTAAAGGTGACAATCATTAAGGTGAAAATGAGAGAGTACAATGATAAAAGTGATAATGAAGAGTACAATACGCTAGAGTGACAATAGAGTATAATCATTATAGTAACAATCTGGAGTGACAATCATTCAATCATTCTGGTACAATCTTGCAATCAATCACTTCTAGACAATACTAGACTGGACTAGACTCTATCCATTCAATCACGGTCAATCATTGCCTACGACTTTCTACATTAACTAACTAGGACTATCACAATCCTAGTTACTAGCAAGATGCAATAAGATGCTCCAAGTAGTCACAGGCCCTGCATCTATCCAGGTTATCCAGGCGAACATTATAGTTATAATTTAGAGAGTTCAATTATTAAAGTGACAATCAGAGAGAGAACAATACACTAGAGTGACAATAGAGTTCAATCATTAAAGTGACAATCAGAGAGAGAACAATACACTAGAGTGACAATAGAGTTCAATCATTAAAGTGACAATGGAGGGTGCCCCACATGACAGTGGACTGGAAATGTGCCCTACTCGTCGGCAGGCTACAAGTCTAAACATTTGCGGCCGGAATAACGGGATCGCCTGTAACTGGAAAATATCTCTTCATGACTACTGAATTATTCTAGTCATTACCTTAGTTTATTTCAATATGTATCCCTGACAGTGGTACTCAGAGATCCATGCCCTAGACATGATACAAGACACACTGGTTCATTTATCAATACATTCACAAGTCACCCACGGTGTCTAGGTCAATATTACATTATCATGTCAATAGAGCCGTCGCAACGGCGCTCAATAAACTATGCCATTCACTTATCTGGAGTGCACCACCACGGGTCACTATCAAGTTGCTCACAGAATTCAATACATCAACCATGCTATAAAACATAATGCAAATAGGTGCCAAGACTAGACTGCGCTGGGCAGCTAGGGTCAGGTTGCGCCAGCACGAGGAGTGCCAAGTTACGCTGGAACACAAGGGAGCAAGGGGCGCCAAGGTCAAGGGGCGCAGGCCATTAGGTGGCGCCAGGCTGGGTTGCGCTGGGAGGGGGCAAGCTGGACTGCGCCAAGCTGGGTGGTGCTAGGCTGGACTGTGCCAGCGATGGATTGTGCCAGGGTGAATTGCGCTGGGAGGGGGCAAACTGGACCGCGCCAAGCTGGATTGCGCCAGGGCGGATTGCGCTGGGGCGAACTGCGCCAAGCTGGGTTACGCTAGGGCAAATTGTGCCAGCACCAAGAGGCGCTGGGCTGGGCAGCGCCAGCGCTAAAGAGCGCTGGGCTAGCTGGATTGCGCCCGGGACAGGGGGTCTTCTTCCCCAAAGCTGAGAGCAAATGGCCATGGAACTCAAAACTTCAAAAGACCATAACTAGGTCAAATCTCAATAAATATCTACTTTGCAAAGGTCTAAGTTGTGTAAAATTAAATTCTCTACAACATGGAACAATCAAAACATGAAAATGAACAAGTTTTATAGATCAAAACCACCAAAATCTGAAAATACTTCAGTCCTAGATCTACAAAATTCTAAGCTCCAAATGGAGAAAACCCAAGTTCTAATGTTGCTTAAAATAAGCTAATAAAGCTATTAGACAAATAAAATGTAGCCCTCAAGTGATAGCAAGATGCAACTTGCCTAGGTTGGTGGTGTGTTAATGGTGGAGAGGAAAGAGTAATGAGGAAGAAGATGAAGAAAATAAATGAGGAGAGAGAGAGAAAATTGATATTTATAGTAGGGTGGTGGTTCTCCATGTCAAACCCAAAATAAACCAAGCCTCACTAATCCAAAAATAAACCAATGAACCATTAAAACCAATTGAACTATCAATGCCAATAAAACCAAGCCAATGCAAAATAACCAAGATAACTAATCATGACTAAATAAAATATGGGTCCAAAACACGTATACGTACACTTAATATGTATCACGAATTTGGGACATTACACGGATGGCTCAAAACACAACCCAAAATTTATTTTAGCATACATTAGTGTGAGTCATCTATGTTCTGTACATATGGTGTAGTATATGTTCTTATCGCGCGTATCTAGTATCTGAAGAATGTAACAGAATCAAGATGAACTCACATAATGTAATACTAAGACATCATCTACTACTATATAAGATATAGTGATAGGTTGTCATATCATCATTGCCGAGGGATGAGGGTCGGAGGGCGGTCGACTTTATCTACGGCTACATAGTTTCTGCCTCGCCAGTCGAATGGCTGCAGGGACTATGTCCTGATCACCATGCCATAGTTTCTGTCTCGCTAGTCGAATGGCTGCAGGTACTATATGTCCCGATCACCAAGTGTGAGAACGGATGGCTCAGAACACAACCCAAAATTCATTCTAGCATATATTAGTGTGAATCATCTATGTTCTGTACATATGGTGTAGTATAAGTTCTTGTCGAATCTAGTATCTAGTATCTGAAGAATGTAACAGAATCAAGATGAACTCACACAATGTAATACTAAGACATCATCTACTACTATATAAGATATAGTGATAGGTTGTCATATCATCATTGTCGAGGCATGAGGGTCGGAGGGAAGTCAACTTTATCTACGGCTATATAGTTTCTATCTCGCCATTCGAATGGCTGCAGGGACTATGTCCTGATCACCATGCCATAGTTTTTGTCTTAGCAGTCGAATGGCTGCAGGGACTATATGTCCCGATCACCATGTTACCAATTAACCAACCAATAAAACTACTTGTTACAAATATCGGCATTATCGGTACGTTCGAATCGGAGTATCATATTTTTCGGTGTCGAAAAACAAATAATTATTACTAAATTATCAGATTTTTTGGCACTATCGGTGCCCCTGACCAAGCCCCCCCTACACCACCCCTAACCCGAACCCGAACCCTCCACTCCCCCCTGCTCCCCTCCCCCAGCCGCCCCCACCCCCCTGCTCCCCTCCTCCAACTGCCCACACATACCCACACCTAACCCGAACCCTACCCCTAGCTCCCCTCCCCCAGCCGTCCTCGTCCTCCTTGTCCCACCCCCAGCCATCCCCGAACCACCCGCATCCCCCCTGCCCCTCCCCCCCGAGCCACGCGTACCCCCAACCACCAACAACCAAAACAGCCGAAGAGAGAGAGAGAGAGTCGCCGGAGAGAGTAAGAGTCGCCGGAGAGAGTGAGAGCGACGGAGAGAGTGAGCGTGCCGGAGGGAGGGAAGGAGAGAGAGTGAGAGAGTAAAATGGAAGGAAATGGACCCTAACCCGAACCCTAACCCTAGCTCCCCTCCCCCAGCCGCCCTCGTCCCCCCTGCCCCACCCCCCCAGCCACCTCCAGCCACCCCAACCACCCGTATCCCCCCTGCACCTCCCCCCGAGCCACCCGCACCCCCCCCAAACCACCAACAACCAAAACAGACGGAGAGAGAGAGAGAGAGAGAGAGGGAGGGGGAGAGTCACGTACCGGAGAGGGAGGAGAGTCGCCGGAGAGAGTTAGAGTCACCGCCGGAGAGAGTGAGAGCGCCGGAGGGGGGAGGAGAGAGAGTGAGAGAGGGAAATGGGGAGAAATGAATCGACGGGGGGGGATATAATTAGAATTTAGCGACGTTCAACCGACAGTCGCTAAATTAGTCGCTATTAGCGACGTTTCGCGACGACTAGCTCATGAAATTAATGTACGTCGTTATTTCGTCGCTTACTTCATCGCTAGTAGCGACGATTAGCGACGCCTCACTAAAACGTCACTAATGTACACAATTTAGCGACGTTAATCGAACGTCGCTAAATTTATGTCGCCAAATGAGCAGATTTTAGTAGTAATTGTTACGCTGGAGCTGAAGGTGCAATGTAGGTCGGACAGCCTAATAACGAAGTCCGAGGTCACTCCTGCTCACACTTTCCAACTAGTCAGATCGGGTTATCCATCTATAAAACCATCAACCCTGTCCGGTCCAACCCTCTCTCCTAATCGGATTGGACCGAATTTGTTTCCCTCAGGTTGGTGGACTTGTTCCGATCCAAACGACGCACATACATATCTTTACTACTATAATATGCAGCTTGAAAACGCTTAAAAATGAGTCGTCTAAGCCGTATCTATCATCCATTAAACAATTAAAAAAATATTTTTTTTTACAAAAATGTGACACACCTCACGTAGTTAATGAAAAAAAAATCTAAAATGCTTCTACCTGCAAGAACATATAACAAATTCTAAAATATATTCAATATTCTATTATATTTAGATATTTATAACAAATCTAAACTAAAATATATTCAAATTATATTTTAAAATAATTTAAATTTTTATCTAATTTTTTAATAATATTACAGATTGTACGTGTAACGCAGATGCATGTGACTAGTATATGTTGAAGAGTTCTAGCTCTAGTGGCTAGATGGATTCAATCCGTCCCGAAAATCAGATTAGTCCTTTTTCGAAAATATTTTTGTTATTATTTTAATTGTTCTCTTTTTTTATAAGTAATTCATTCCTTCCTCTTTACTTTACATTATGCCAGTATTCTCAAAGAAAAAAAATAAGAAAAGAAAAAGAAAAGGAAGATCAGCGTGCAATATTTTAGACTAGTACACAAAAAGAGATGTCAGTAGATTCATTAATCGATTTGATGAGCAATTCAGGGAGCCAGAAAAGTTGTGAGCACATCACCTTCAAAACTAACCGTCTCACCGACATTAAATCCAGCATCCATAGCTAACATACCAGATCATGCAAATTTCTATTCTTAATTTAATTCAAATACAAACATTCAGATATTTAATATAATATGATCCGAATCAAATTTAAAATTAAATTCGTTATCCTAATGCAACCTATAACTAAAATCTAATCAAAATCAAATAATAGCGTTTTATTTAAATTCAGTATAATATATAATTTAAAATTAACTTACTTTAAATTTAATTTGCTTTAATCTAATATACTCTTCTATTTAAAGTAAGAATATAATACAATTATTTGGTATATATCTCTAGTATTATAATGCAAACAAAAGTGAGCCGTCTAAACTGTTGGTACTTGATATATCACTGTCACACACTAATGAATAAAAAAATTCTTATAATTAACTACCACAATATCTGCCTTATGTATAATTGTATATCCACGTACTTTTTTAATCCTTATGACAAATATATATATATATATATATATATATATATATATATATATATATATATATATATATATATATATAACAAATTAAAATTAAAATATATTTAATATTTAAATTAACTACATGCTATTATCAAAATATGTATAAAAAATTCTATAGAGAACAAATTTTAATTAAAATATATTCAATATTTAAACTAATTATTATCTAAATATATATTCAAAGTTCTACAAAGAACATATTTTATTAAAATATATTTAATATTTAAACTAACTATATGGTATTATCCAAATATATATCCAAAGTTCTACACGTAGTATTATAGTATTATATAGTAGGAAGACAAAAAAGAAGGATTATTTTCTACAAATATACTAGTTTAATGGTGAACAGTGGGGTTTTTTTTTTTTTCTATTTCTAACACACAAAAAATAGTGTGGTTTTGCCAAAACCAAACTAAATCAAATCCGTTGTTTGGTTAAAATTAAATCAAATCCCATATAACGATCCGACAAATCAAAAACATGTCTTAATTACTTAATAATTCAGTTAAATTTTGTCAAAAGAAACAAAAATTGAGATCAGATTACAGGTATATTATGAGTTCGGATCAAATCTATCTATCGAGCTTATGAATTTGATTTTAACTTTGAAAAGATAATATTTTGAATATGCAAAGATTTAAATTAAAAATATTATATTAATGATAACCGAGTATTTTTGATGTTTCATATCTTCTAAGATTTGACACGTATAACCATAAAATTGTAATAAAATTAAAAAATACATTGTACACGTAACGCGTTTGACACGTACAATCGTACAAATGTGCTGCACAAGCAACACGGTTGACAAATACAATCATACAATTATAATAAAATAAAAATAAGTTGTCCACGTAACGCGTGCCTCCGAACACTAGTATATATATATAAATGAATAAGCCTGCGGGCCGGTCTAGGCCTACTTGAGATCCAGCCCGAACTCGTCCTATCGGGATCAGGGATCCGGACGATGATTCAATGTTTGGGTCAAAGCGGCCCAGAGTCTTGGACCGGATCTGGTCAAATCTGGTCTATTTCGGCCGGTCCGGCACACATTTCAAATTTAAGAGACTACAGTAAAATATTAACAAAATAAAGATGTGAAAAAGATTTGATGGTGGCAGTTGTCTGATTGATTCCTCGGTGGCGCGTACAGACTAAACAAACGTTCGGATTTAGTTTGTGGTTTCCAAATTTGGATTCAAAAGGATTGGGTTTTGTTTCCTTATTTGTCTCCACCCCTCCTCTTTATATTCTCTCTACTCGCTCCTCCTTTGCAAAAACCAAACCAATTCTTTTCCTTCCCTCTCTCAACAACAAACATGGTGTCTAAAGAGAGGAATCCCTACCAGAACAACACTGGAATCAAGAGAAGGGTCTGCATCCCCACCTACGTCTGGAGGAAGAGGATGATGGGGACCTGGAAGAAGTCTCGTCTTCATCCATCAAGCTCTTCGGCTTCCTCCCCATCTTCGTCTTCGATGCCTTCGGTCACGTCGCCGTTCGTCGTCAATGCTCCATCTACAGTTCTCAGCACGGAGATGAAGAGGAGGGTCTGCGTCCCGACATTCGTCTGGAAGAAGAGGATGATGGAGATGAGGAAGAAGGCCGATGCAACCGCCTCTTTGTGTTCCTCTTCGTCTTCGTGTTCGACGCCTTCGGTCACGTCATCTCCTCCGAGGTCTCCGTCGCCAATGTACACACCTTCGTCTCCGGAATATAGTCCTTCGACTCCTGAGTACACCCCTTCGTCGCCCGAGTACACCCCTTCGACTCCGGAGTACACTCCATCTACTCCCGAGTACACACCTTCGACGCCTCCTTCGACTCCGGAGTACACCCCATCTACTCCTCCAGTTGGATATTTGTATTAAGAAACTTGTAAGAGCATAGTACAGTTTGTATCTAGCTAGGCAGCAATGTGAACCTACTTTATATTGATTTTTGTACTGTAATATCAAGGATGTAATAACTATTACATAATCTATTCTGAATGATTTGCTGCTCCTAAACGAGTCATGAAAAGTATAATGAACATATGTTGTCTCCACACTCAATCAAGAACAAGATAAAATTAAGATATCGAAGAAAAACCGCTAATTCGTATAGAGCCATCGAAAACCAGCATACTTGGTTCACAGATATAATAATTATAATCTATTCAGATTTCTTATTCTTCAATCTTGAATACCTGATTAGTTCTCTTTTTGGTAATTTGTTTTTTGTTTTTGTTTTTAATTCTTGGTGTTACCTTTCTCTAAAAAAGGGTAATATCTTGAAATTCAAGAGCAAGTTGGGCCATAGAGCAATATATTTTGGATTTTCTAATAGGAGACTTACTATCTCAACATTTACTTTCTTGTTTCTCATTTTTCAACAAGAGGGGTATTCTTAATCCACTAATTGTTGGGTGTGGAGCCGCTCTCCATCCAGCAGTTGAAGACTTCATCATTGCAGTTACAAACCAGAAGATCGGGTTACCAGTTCAGAGGCACTGTGTAAGGCGGCGACAGGCGGGTCCGGGCGCAGCGCCGGCGGCGGTCGAGCTCGCCGCAGGGCTCGTTAGTTGGACACCGTCCGGTCCACACTATTTTCGGGGATCGCGGCAATCAGTTTCTTGGGCGGATCGAAGCGAAAATCACGATCACGTCCTGTGGATGAAGACTGTTTCAGATGCGGTTGATGGAGTAAATTGTGGCGTTTCTTGGATCAGATTGTTGCGGTTATTGGAGGAAATCTCGACGGTTGTGGGTCACGACTTTTGACATAATCTGTTCCCCCAGATCTATAAATAAGAAGTGGCTGGGTGAAAACAGATGTAGCAGTGTGGAAGAAGAAAACGGGAGTCCTCTGCATCTGAAGACTCGGCAACTGGTGCTTCGAATTCCACAAATTGAGAGATTCATTGTAAGTTGTCACAGCTCCCAAGATCGCATCGGCGGGAAACGGTCTAGTTTTCGGCGCCTATTTCGTGTCTAGGGCGCAACAAGTGGTATCAGAGCTTTTGGGTTCGAGCGAAGATGTCTGCTCGAGTGGGAGTAATGGCCACTGAGGACGCTACGAGGATGGGCGTAGAGAAGTTCAACAACGCAGATTTCGCCTTCTGGAGGATGCAGGTAGAGGACTACCTAATTATGAAGAAGCTGCACACGGCGCTTGATAAAGTGCCAGAAGGGGTCGACATGGCAAAGTGGAATGCATTGGACCGAGAGGCACTAGGAGCAGTCAGGTTGACGCTCTCGAAGAACGTGGCTCATACGGTCATCAACGTGAAGACTACGGCTGAACTTATGAATGCTCTGGCAATGAGGTGTGAAGCTCCTACTGCGAACAACAAGGTACATCTAATGACTCAGTTGTTCAACATGAAGATGAAAGAAAACGATAATATCTCTGAGCATGTAAATCACGTTTATCACATTCTGAACCAA
Organism: Iris pallida; assembly: GCA_029216955.1. Classification (NCBI taxonomy): domain Eukaryota; kingdom Viridiplantae; phylum Streptophyta; class Magnoliopsida; order Asparagales; family Iridaceae; genus Iris; species Iris pallida. The sequence goes on along the minus strand of JANAVB010017596.1, from coordinate 11,637,336 downwards.
CTAACGTCCCTAGGAATTAAGTTTGATGATGATATTTATGCATTATGCCTTTTGGGTTCTCTGCCTGATAGTTGGCAGATTGTACGTACTGCAATTAGCAATTCTGCTGGCAAAAGTAAACTTTCTTTTGATGAAGTACAAAACCAGTTACTCGACGAAGATGTAATCAGAAAGTCATCTAGATATGACAAATCTGGTGGTCTGCTCTTAGTGAGGATTCGAGAGGGAGGTCCAAGAACAGAGGATCAAACAATCAAGGAAGATCCAACTCGAAGAGGAGAAGCAAATCAAGGTCCGGTAAAAATGTTACTTGCTGGAATTGCAAGAAGGTTGGGCGCATTAAAGCAGATTGCGATCAACTGGCAAGAAACAAAGGCAATGGTCAAAAATTGGAGGTAAATGCTGCTACTTCAATAAATGATGATGTTTTACTACTATCTGCTTCCAGTTCTGTGGAGTCCTGGGTTCTGGACTCTGGTGCGTCATTTCACTGTACATCAAACCGTGATGTTATTCAAGACTACATGAAGGGTGGTTTTGGAAAGGTTTATCTTGCCAATGGCGACTCACTCGACATAGTTGGGAAGGGTATGGTGGACTGTGCGCAACAGAATGGTTCTTCTTGGAAGCTGAATGAAGTGCGTCATATTCCGGGTCTGGCAAAAAATCTGATCTCAGTTCATCACTTGGATGTTGAAGGACATCGGGTCACATTCGAGTGTGGCAAATGGAAAGTGTGCAAGGGTGCCATGGTGATTGCTAGGGGTGTCAAAAGTAGCACGCTGTACCTGACAGACGCACCTACCGCGGCAGTTGCTAGCAATAATATGGACTCGAAGACATGGCATTGCCGCCTGGGACACATCAGCGAGAAGGGTCTGAAGGTGATAAAATCGAAGGGCAAGTTACCTAGTTTGGAGTCAATAAAACTAGAGTTATGTGAGAGTTACATCCTTGGGAAGCAGGCATGCATCAGCTTTAGGAATAGCGGGAGACAGTTGAAGACACAGAAATTGGAACTTGTTCACTCTGATGTTTGGAGGCCAGCACCAGTGGCTTCTATGGGCGGTGCGTTACTATGTAACGTTCATCGATGACTCTACAAGAAAGGTATGGATCTATTTTATTAAGCACAAGTCTGATGTGTTTGAAACTTTCAAGGTTTGGAGATCCCTGGTAGAAAATGAGACCGGCCTAAAGCTGAAATGCTTAAGGACGGACAATGGTGGTGAATATGAATCGCAAGGGTTCAGACAGTACTGTTCGAAGAATGGAATTCGGTTTGAGAAGACCATACTGTCGATGCCGTAGCACAATGGTGTTGCTGAGAGAATGAACAGAACTCTCTGCGAGCGAGCCAGAAGCATGAGACTACAATCTGGCCTTCCCCAGATGTTGTGGGCGGATGTGGTGAACACAGTCGCGTTTGATCAATCGAAGTCCCTCAGTTCCACTACAACTAGCAATTCCCGAGGAAGCTTGGAGGGGCAAGGAGGTGACATATTCTCATTTCAGAACATTCGGTTGCATATCTTATGTTCTTGTTGAATCTGATGACAGGAAAAAGCTGCAAGCAAATCTAGAAAATGTGTGTTTATAGGCTATGGTAATGCGCAAATGGGCTACCGGTTTTGGGATCCAATAAACCGGAAGGTCTTTCATAGCCGCAATGTTACCTTCAATGAGAAGGTGATGTATGGAGATGATGCAGATGATAAGAGTACCAAGAAGACTGGTTCTGATAATGAAGTAGGTGACGAAGTTGCTGATGCTGATACCACAGTTCATGACGAGCCTATCGTCACTGCAGAAGACAATGAGGTTGGTGAAGATGTTGCTGATAGTTTGGGCACTTCCAGTAGGAGTGATCCGGATGACGATGGAGGGGCAGATGGTAACATTGAAGACTTAAACGTGCCAATTTCCTTGAGGAAGGCTGAACGTGTCAAGACAAGACCAGCTAGGTACTTGAACTATCTGTTGCTATAGGATGGTGGCAAACCTGAGAACTATAAAGAAGCTTTGAAGACCGCAGATTCACTCAAGTGGGATCAGGCAATGTAGGAGGAGATGAAGTCTCTTCACCACAACGGTACATGGGAGCTGACCAGGCTTCCAAAGCAGAAGAAGGCTCTTCATAACAAATGAGTTTACCGGCTGAAATATGAAAACGACTGCAGCATTCGCTACAAGGCGAGACTAGTAGTGAAAGGGTTTCAGCAGAAAGAAGGGATCGACTTTACCGAAGTATTCTCTCTGGTGGTGAAGTTGAATACGATCCGTACTGTACTCAGCGTTATAGCCGGGCATGATCTACATCTTGAGCAGATGGACGTGAAAATGGTATTTCTGTATGGGGACCTGGAGGAAGAAATTTACATGTTATAACCTGCTGGGTTCGAGATGAAGGGGAAGGAGAGGATGGTATGCAGACTCAAGAAGAGCCTGTATGGTTTGAAGCAAGCTCTAAGGCAGTGGTACCACAAGTTTCATTCATTTATGATACGCAACAGTTTTAAGCGGTGCAATACTGATCACTGCTGCTATGTGAGAAGGAAAGATGGCAGACTTCTACTTCTGTTACTTTATGTCGATGGCATGCTGATTGCTGGTTCCAGTATGCATGAAATTGATGACTTGAAGAAGGAGCTGTCGAAGACCTTCGAGATGAAGGATTTGGGTGCCGCTAATCAAATCTTGGGTATGCGAATTGTCCGCAACCGAAATATGAAGACCTTGACATTATCGCAAAAGGAGTACATCGAGAAGGTGTTGGACCGATTTTCTATGATGAATGCTACGCCAGTCGCTACACCTCTGGAAGAAAAATTCAAACTTTCGAAGTCTGATTCACCGATGACCGAGGCGGAGCGTGAGTACATGTAATGTGTACCTTACGCGTCTGCCATTGGGAGCCTGATGTATGCGATGGTATGTACGCGGCCTGACATAGCCCACTATGTTGGGGTTGTCAGTCGCTACATGAGCTGTCCTGGAAAGTTGCATTGGGAGGCTGTAAAATGGATACTCCGCTACTTACGGGGTACTAAGGGGAAGTGTCTGGAGTTTGGCCGAGGTAGTATGGAGCTGCACGGATACGTTGATGCAGATTTGGGGGGAGACTTAGACAGGCGGAAGAGTACCTCCGGGTATGTTTATACATTTGGTGGGACTGCTATGAGTTGGGTGTCCAAACTGCAGAAGATTGTTGCACTGTCTACAACCGAAGCGGAGTACGTGGCAATCACGGAAGCAAGTAAGGAGATGATATGGCTTCAGAATTTTTTGGAGGAGTTGGGAGTAAAGTGCAGGAAGGGTACGCTGCACAGCGACAGTCAGCGTACGATCCACCTGGCAAAGAATCTGATATTTTATTCTAGAACAAAGCACATACAGATACGCTATCATTTCATACGGTCCTTACTTGAAGAATAAGTTCTTTGGCTGGTGAAAATCGCTGGAGTTAAAAATCCGGCGGACATGTTTACAAAGGGAGTAACCACTGAGAAGCTGAAGTTGTGCTTGACTGCGGTTGGGCTTCACGGTTGATGACAGAAGCATGAAAGGG
>JANAVB010017596.1:11523768-11628768 GCA_029216955.1 Iris pallida | reverse complement strand
TAGGGGCGAGGGTTAGTAGTTGATTAAACCTGCGAGTCCATACTAGGGGCAAGGGTTTGAGTATTCGATTGGTTATCCGTTGACATCGTGACACCGTGTTCTCTTGTTCTCCTCCAGTAGTTCGTTTATGCGTAATGGTTCTTCAAGTCGTGTATAGTCGTATTTTCGTGTTGATTGATCTCTTTTCGTTTATTTCCTGTATTATCTTTATTGCATGATAACCTGCTAGATAGACATGTTTTTATGTATCTTGCTATGTCCCCTGAGGACCTGATGATCTCTTCAGGTTTAGCGATTGCATGAAGTTAGCTAGTAGTTCTGGATGGCGGAAGTGATGATACGCTTGCGGGATTCAGGTATCGTTATTATGTTTATTTTACGCTTGTGCTTTCATACCTTATCATGAGATATCCTGTTTTCTGATTCAGTTTTAGACTCTTGTTACTTTCTTTAGAGTATTATCGGACATATATGCTAGTGGGCTGTAGACCACGATCCATACTTGTTCATTCATATTTCGGACACTTATTGTGGATTTGAGATATAGATTTGTTTTGCCATGATTTGGCAGTATACCATAGCCTTGACAGCGTTTACGTATTCGAGTCGGGCTAGTGTCCGCTTGATGCGTAACTGGCTTACTTACGAGCTCGCGTCTGAAAAGCGGGTGCGGGTCGTGACAGTAGCAGCGTGGAAGAAGCAAACGGGAGTCCTCTGCATCTGAAGACTCGGCAACTGGTGCTTCGAATTCCATAAATTGAGAGATTCATTGTAAGTGGTCACAGCTCCCAAGATCGCATCGGCGGGAAACGGTCTAGTTTCCGGCGCCTATTTCGTGTCTAGGGCGCAACACTAATAACAATTAGTTGGCATTGTGAGATTTTTAGGGCCAATCTTAATAATATTGGATAAGTAATTGAAATAGTCGATTTACTTTCTTAAATCATGTTTACTCTAGCCTCAAGGAAAATATTTTGCTCGAAATGTTCATATCAGATGAAATATTATCAGTGTTGGATGAATTATGTGATTGCTAAAAGAAAAATTAGGTGTGTAGCTGAAAGTTCCTAATTAGGCTATTATATACTGTTAAAATTAGGCTGATGAATTTGATGAGCTTAATTAGCTATTTCTACTAGAGATGTCACTTCTGTGAACCTTGTTGTAAATGTTCCATCGATCAGAGTATTTTGATAAACAAAACAAAATGAACTTCTGTGCAAGTATGTATATGTATGCTCAAAACATGTACAATCAAAATGTAGAAGTTTAAGTTTGGAAGTTGAGAAGATTAGTATCATTGGTAGCATAAGTCTTGAGGCTACCTCTATTTCTCTGAAAATCAAACTATATCGGCTGTGGCTAGCGTGTAGCCGATGACAGATATTCTATACAAAACGATTGTATATATGTTGCTGATTTTATATGTCAACTCTTCTTTTGGTGAACTACTTGGATTTGATGTTTTAATGTTCTGAAATTAGGAAGGTCTTGACACTATTAAAAACCATGTGAAAAGAAAATTTCCTCTCTTTGGCCTGATTCTATTTCGAGTCTCGTGCCTGACTATACGGATGCTGAAGTCTTCTAGAGGGAAACCACAAGCTTTTTACAGCTAAAGCATGTTATGCAAGGAAAGCAGAGGACTCTAAACCAAAGCAAGTATGTTTGCAATCCGAGTTCGAAGTCGGTCAAGGTACTTGTTGAGGTTCAGAAGGATAGAACCTGAGACAAATGCTATGTAAGATAATCTAATGAATGTTAGGCATTTTTTCTTTCACAACTTTATGCAACAACCTCTCGCTTCAAGTGCAAAATCAGAAATTCAAGCTGCGGTGGGCTAGAGTGGACTAGCGTGGGCAGACTCATATGGATATACATATATAACGAAATAGGAAAAAAAAATGGGGGCGGACTGTCTTTGTATTAACTGATTGCGTAACCTTTCAGTTTGTTTTTTCCCTATTTTCTTGGATTGAGAGTTTCAGTTTAGTGTGAGTTACAGATATGCAAAGTTGTGCTTCTTCTATCACATTCTATAATGTGAGCCCTTAGGTTCCTTATAACCTACTTTTGGCAAAGGTATTCTTGCACCATACACTAATTTTTGTACTATACAAACCTATGTTTATCGAGGTGTCATTATATGCTGTTAGTTTTAGCTGTAGATAATTATGAAGACATCCCATGTTTCTAAGAGTTCTGTGTAGAAGTGTTCTTATGTTCCACCGATCTTAAGTGTAACTTGATTAAGCTTTTATAAGAGTAGTCTTCTGCTAGGCTATAATTATCACTAAAATGTAGTTTTTTATTGAAGTCGGTGGAACTTTAACATCGTATAAGAGTAACCTACTTAATTCAAAACTTCTCTTGTGTGCATATCGCGTGAATCCAACTCTCTGTCTAAAATATGCATGTTAGAGTATAAATGTATAAGTCAACTTTCACTATAGCTCTAGAATTTTGCTGGAAAAACATCGTATCTCTCCACATAATTGAGCCCTTCCTTCTTCGTTTTGGCACCCCTAAGTTGTTTTTCTCTCATCTAGTCACCTATTTTACAAGTACCAACATTTACTACAAAAAGACATAAAATTTGTAGGGTTCCCAGAATTTCAACACGAGTATTGGGGATTGGGGCTGGCCTTGGGGTAAGCCAGACAAAACTTCGGACTTGGACAACCCTCCTTTACTTAGGACAATTCTCAGGCTTAGCATGAACCCAATAGAGGTCAGGCTCGTGGGTGACCCTCCATGATCGGTTTACAATAAAGTTCAAGGAGCAACCAAAACTAGCTCCAGATAGGACAGCCCAACCCCATGGGTCGGCCCTGTTCGGGATATATTACTTAAACCCGAAATGGGTATTGATACGGAAACTACCCTATGTCTCTTTTTTTCTATGTAGCTTTGTTTGTTTTTTATAGTATTGTATGGGAATGGAGATTAGTGCATGAATCTCTTTTAATGTGCTATAGTGGAGTGATTTTTGTTTTAATCATCCATGTTGACAACTTTATAAGTTTTTATATACAATGATGGAGAGTGTCGCTTATGGGATGATGATGGTGGAATGACAACTCCTTTAAACTATTTTGCATATATATAAATATACAATTTAATAAAGCCTGTTAGCAACTCAACTTCCATGTCCAAACCCCTAGTTCCTGAAAGCTTGAAGAACAAAAATAAAAGGCAAATTATACATTTCAATCGTATTTACAGACTTGGATTACTAAACAAAGAGTTATCAAACTCTCTCTCTCTCTCTCTCTCTTATAAAATATCTTACACTGAGTAAAACCATTACAATTATATTATATTTCTGGAAGATCAATAAGAGTTGGATTGCATAGGAGACCCCAGCTGAAGGTCCAAAGCATTACGAGAATGCTTGCAAACTGTCCACAAGGGCAGGGATTTCACAATGACAGGTCGACCGCCGCCGCTCATGTGCATCGTGTCGAACCTCCAGCCGCTCTGTTTCAGAGCGCCGGGCTTAGAAGCAAAGTATCCAGCAGTGTAGAGGCTCGGATCGAAGGGCTTAACACTCAACCCCTTCCTCGCCTGCGCCTCCACCTCTTCTTATTCACCCTCTAGCTTCTTGTGCGCATTCTGATGGCGGCCGCCCAGGGCCTGTGAGTTGGCAAACTTCTTGAAGCATAACTGACACCCGTACTTTCTGTCCTCCTGGCATCGTTCTCCTTTGTCGAACCTCTAAGAATCCGATGGCTTCTCGTACCCTTCTGCCGAATCTCGATGGGCATCGATGTCCAACTCGAAGCAGAACATCCTGAGTAGCTTCTTCGTCGCGCCTCTCTTGCTGTCATCGACTCCTCTGTGGACGTCCATCAGCGATGAAGTAACGTCACTGATTTAGCGACGCATACTGACGTGTCGTTGCTAATCAGCGACATCAAACTTCGTTGCTAAACTTCACAGATTTAGATATGTTATATATATTGGTCTTTGGTGATTTTGATTTTCCCAGGTCTGGACCCTGCTATGCCCAACAGCAGCCCTTGCCACAGCACCCCTGACTCACAACACACACACACACACACACACACACACATTCATATATTTACACTCCCTTTTTTTCCCTCTTTCTATATATATGCCTATATATCTATACTTTTAATTCTAATATACCTTAGTATATACATTTGAATATATATAATGTATAATGTTATGTGTGTATGCTAGCTATATATGTGTTTATGACTTGTGTTCCTTAGGTTTAGTAAATGTATTAGATAAAATATATCCTATTGTGTGTATATATATATATATATATATATATTTTTTCCTATTATGTGTGTATATATATATATATATATATATATATATATATATATATGTATATATATATATATATAAAAAAAAAAATATATATATATATATATATATATATATATATATATATATATATACTTATAAAAAATATATATATATATATATATATATATACTTATATATATATATATATTGATATAAGATAATAGCCTATGGTTAGTAAGATAGTTTAGAATTGACCTATAGGCCTAGTTAGGCAAGGTTGACTAGCAAGTTGACCAAAGTCAACTGTGGGTCAAACTTGACATAGAATTGACCCAAATGGACTTACAATGATTAGTTAACTTAAGTTTGACTTAAACTTAGAACATTTGACTAGTTGACTTAGGTTTAACCTAGTTTGACTAGAATGGTTGACCAGAGTTGCCCAAGAGTTGACTTTGACCTAGAATGACCTAGAATCATTTATAATGTATTGTAAATTTCTCTTATATCATATTAGACACTTTGTAACCTGTGGTTGCTCTAAATAGGACTCAGTTACTCCGGTCCGAACGTATTTTCTCATCAGACATTCAGGATATCAGGCGAGTACATTCTTTGATCGTTTCATACTTGCTAGGACTTATATTCTTGCTCTAGATTACTTTACTTAATGCTGTAACGATGTTATCACGGATTAGTACTATATGGATCTTTTCATGAGATGTTATCCCCAAGCGGGTGCATCGGGTATTTTATGTTCATGTACTCTATCATGTGCATCATGTACTCATTGGACTCGTATATTCATGTATACACATGTTCTCATGTGCCTTCATGTATAGTCATGTGCACTCATGTTCACATGAGCTTCTTGTATAAAGTAGCGTAATCATGTACAATAACGTAACTTGAATGGATCCTTCTTTATTGATTCGGGTAGGGGGAGTAGAAGTGGTTATGTGGTTAAATCCAAGTAGTGTAATCATGTACATGCCTGTTATACCTTCACGTATAATGGAGTTACCTTAGAATAATCATGTGCAACCTATCCCGATTACATAACCATCTTATGCTCTAAATCACTTATATATATATATATATATATATATATATATATATATATTCACTTACAGTCTTACTTTCCATATAAACTGTCTCCTGTTTACAGATATTTCTCTTACTTTCATGTACTTTTCATACAGCATTTCACGTATTTTACTCTATTGCTTGTTTTACATTTCCTATCATGATATGAACTGTTTGAGAGATATGTACTCGTTCATGTCCTGACTGGACCTATTGAAAATATTACAGATAACATCGAAGAGTTATGCCCTACTTATTATAGAGCAGGCCTAGATGACACCTGTGAGTTGGACCCACTGGAGGATCCAGCTCTAGCTGAGGATATCACCCATACTATTTAGACTAAACTAGCTAGGCTTATCTTATTTCATTATGACTTTGTATTTGACATTCTGAGTTGTATTATTTCTGAATGTTGAGATGTCACTACCAGAATATTTTAGCGACGCCAAAAAATGTCGCAAAAACGATAGAAAACATCGCTAAGTACGTTTTCCGACGTATTTAGCAACATTTTCTTACGGTCGCAGAAATCCTAGTCGCTGATTACTAAAACGTCGCTAATTGTCGCTCGTTCCGGCGTTTACCGATGCACATATACGTCAGTAATTCACCGACGTTTATCGACGTGATGTCGATAACGGAGCGACGTTTAGAGACGTCGGTCAATTGCGCGACGCATTTAGAATATTTAATAATGTTTACCGATTCTCCAAACGACAGTATTTCCTGCAAAAGTTACCGACGTTTACCGACGCTGAGTCGGCAATCACCGACTTTTCCGACGTAACTCAGCGTCGGTAAACGTCGGTAAGCGTCGGTAAACGTCGCTAATTATTCCAGAAAAAATAAAAAATAAATTACAAAAAGTCATTTCAGAATCAAAATTTTCTCTTGTAGTTTAATAAATAACAATAAATACATAATAACATGCCCTCCCTGGGTTCGCCGACCCTTCGGTGGAACACTCACCACCGGTAAATCACAACAATATAACACAATGTAAATCAACACAAATAAACAAATATCCAAGTCTATAAACCAACTAACCAACTAAACAAATATCCAAGTCTGTAAATCAATACATAATAATATGTCGTCCCAAGTCTACAACAAATAACCATCCAACAAATATCCAAGTCTATAAACCAACCAACAAATATCCAAACATCCTAACCACCAATACTAAAAGGCTACACACAAACTAAGAATCAACACAAACAAACACAAATAAATCCATATGGATAGGAACAAACAAACACAAACAAACAGTCATAACTAGGACTACTGGGGATCTGGAAGAGGAGGGGCACCGCCACGCCTTATGGATAGAAATATCTCGTACTAATCCCGTGAAATCCTCACCGATGAAGAAGGTAGTGACTTCGGTGGAGTCGGTGTCGATGAAGAAGGCAGTGGCGTCGGCGGAGTCGACGACGATGAAGGTGCACCCGGAGGACAATAACGCTCCAACGCTGCTAGTCGCTCGTGGTAGGAATGCATGGTAGGTAACAGCCTCGTACTGCTATCAACCATCGAATCCTGCATCATCATGAGCCTCTCGCCCATGGACAGCTGTGATGCCTGCAGATCCGTCACGCTGTGCTCTGTCAACGCTCTAAGATTAGTGATGCCCCGTTCTGTCCTCTCAGTCACATCCCTGAGCTCCATAATGCTGTGGTCGAGCGTATCCAATCGTGCTATGAGCGCAGCATCGTCCGTCTGGTGCTGCTCCTGGATCCGTCGTAGCAGCTCGTCACGGACAAACTCCACCATCTGCTGGACTCGGGCAGACTCCTGGGAGGGCTGTGGGCCATGCACACTAGCATGGGAGGCCCTAGAGGACTGTGTTGCAACTAGGGTGCCATAGGATCCCGTACCGTAGTACGTACCCCTGTAGAGACCACCAGCGGCGGTCACCCACATCTCGTTCGCCGACGGAACTGGAGCGGGCAGCGAGGAAGTACCGGCCTCTTCCGCAGCATATGCACTAGCAACCGTCCGCTCCTTAAGCCATTGAAACTCGACCTAGAAAGCATGGATACTTCTATAACTTCTAATGTCTAATGTACTTATTATTACTAACTACATGAATATCTATTTGCATGCATATTTACTAAGTTATATCAAAACTAACACAAAGTATTAAAATTAATAAATAGAATTATAATACTTATATAGGCCTGCTCCGCCCTCTCGTCAATAACCTTTCTGCCCTTCCGATGTGTGGCCAGGAAGACAGTCACCATATTGGCGTCATCACCCCTCCTTACCTGTAATTAAATATATCACCTTTTACTAATTTATCGGACTTGCATTAAAATAATATTTTTGAAATAAAAAGACATACCAAACGACGGAAATGTTTCGTCATCGGAATTGACCCACCGCACCACTTTGACCCCTGCTTCCTAGCCGCCTTGGCCTTCTCAGACTTTTCCTTGTACCTTGGCTCGTCGAATCGAGCCTTCATCGCAGTCCACTGCTCAGGGGTGATCCAACCTTGGATCGGATTTCTGGCATGATCACGAGTCTTCTGATCATTAATAGCATCGTGGATCAGCTTAGCAGCGACGGCAGGAAACATCCCCTCGATCATCTCGGCCCGGTACGGTGGATAGAAAAATATATCCTAGAAGAGTGCAAACCAAATATTTATCAGTTATATATAATATGCAAAAATTATATGATTCATGTTAAAAGCAAATATATTTTAACCTTGAAGTGTGCAAACCAGTAGGCCTTCCTCTCGTCCGGAGCATCAGAGTAGTTTATCTAAGGACCACCATAATTAGTCCTTAATAAGTGGCCTAGGCATCTCTGTACCGACGGGGGACGATATCTATACAGACATATTATATTCATGAGAAAAGTTAATTTATGATAAACACAGGAAAAAAATGATAAACCAAAATACTTACTTTGTACCGTTGGCCCAGATCTCCGTTCTCGTCTCCTCCGGAGGTGCGCACGCATCATCTGTCTGATATTAGTCGGCCATCGGCTCAGCTTCATCCATCTGCTCATCTGTCTCCATCGTTGTATCAGCAGGAGGAACGCTAGACTCCGGAGCAGTCTCAGGCCTGGAACTACTCGTCCCAGGAGATATGCCATCTAGCGTCGTAGCAGACGGAGATACTTTCTGATACAAAGGAGTACTCGGTAACGAGGACCCAGAGCCGGTACCAGTAGGAGGTACCAAAGGAGAACCTCGTCCTCTGCCAGTACCAGTAGGAGGTACCGAAGGAGAATCCCGTCCTCCCCCACGTCGGGACATGCAGAACGATCCGCGACGACCTGTCATACCTAATAACAACATATGATGATACAACAAATAATAGAGACTAGAAATATGAAAGTAAAACAGAGACAAGATAATAACCAAGACAACATATGATGATACAAGATAATAACCAAGACAACCTCTAAGTCCAGATAGTATATTCTACAAGAAACATCTAAGTCCAGATAGTAACCAAGACTAGATAATAACCAACTCTACATAATAAGAAAATGAAAGTACATCTCTCTCAATCATCTTCAGAATATTTATCTTGTTCATCTTCCTCGACCTCATCTTCCTCTTCCTCTTCGTCTTCCACCTCCTCCTCATCTTCACTTTCATCTTCGCCTTCGTCGGCTTCGCCTTCCTCTTCGGATAATTCTACAACTTCTACATTAGTCGTGTAATGCGTAACTTTCGTGGAGTCCACATCAACAATATTGGTTACAAGAGGTAGGTCGTCCTCCGGATAAGCTTTTTCGTCAACATAAAAAGTATCTCTAGCTTTAGTCTTGCATACTGCCCACCAATCAGACTTTGTTGCTTCCCGTCTCGGATAAGCTATGAAGTACACGAACTAAGCCTGAGTTGATAGAACAAATGGTTCATAGCCTTGATATCTACGCTTGTAGTTTATATCCATAAGACCATGCTTGTCAATTTCCCAACCTTGATTTTTAATCTGATCGAACCATTCACACTTGAACAACACGATCTTTGCCGGTTCTCTGCCATAATTATATGTCAACTCCACAATCTCTCGCAAGATGCCAAAGAAATTATTTCCTGGATAGACCTCTTTGTAGTTCGAAGATTTGATACACAAACAACTGTTTTTCGTGGAATCAAGATCTAGGAAGCTGTCTCTGATCGGAGTATTTGTCGACTTGACCCTAAAGCCATTGACACAGTAACTTGGCCATATTTTAACAAAAGTAATTGGTCCCTTGGCAAGAGTACTAATTAATTTAATCTCTGGTGAAATTAGACGATCGACCTGAACACCAAAGAAGAGATAGTAAGTTATTTATTGCGCAGTTGCATTAGAAGAGGCCAGTAATTACCGAGTTGCTTACATATTCGCTCAACCAAGAAGGAAAATGATGTCTCATTTCTTGTTCTAATGCTTCATCTGTTAGGTAGGGTCTAACCGACCTCAACTCATCATTATATGTGCTGAAAAACAACGAAGCAACCACCGATTAGTACAATAATATTAGCTTATACTATTACATTGAGACGACGTAAACTCATCATTAATTACTTACCCCTCTAGCTTCTCTACTTCATCCTCGTCACAATTGAGTAATATATACAACTGAGCAGCCCTTAACTCTTCGTCATTCAAATATCTCTTCTTTATTTTCCCTAAAGGCTTTCCGGACGCATTGAATACTTTCAGTATTCTATCATTAGATTCTTGATATCCATCGTCATTTCTCGGAGCCCTCATTCTATTCATAGCAACATGAGGTTTGAAATACGTCGAGCAGAAGTTTGTAATCTCCTCGAGAATATAGGCTTCACAAATAGAACCCTCGATCCGAGCCTTGTTTTTCACCTTCCTCTTTAGGTGGTTCAAATACCGCTCAAACGGGTACATCTACCGATAATCGACGGGCCCACCAATACGTGTCTCATAGGAAAGATGAATTGGCAAATGCTCCATGGAGTCGAAGAATCCAGGAGGAAGTACCTTCTCGAGCTTGCACAATGTTACTGCAATATCGTTCTCCTGTTTTTTTAGATGATCGACGAGCAACTTAGTAGAACAAAGATCTCTGAAGAATATGCTAAGCTCGGTCAATGGATCCCAAACAACCTGGAGTAAGAATTTCCGAAATACAATCGGAATTAACCTCTCCATGAATACGTGACAATCATGGCTCTTCATAACTGTCAGTTTGTTCTCCTTATGGTCGATGCATCTTCTCAAGTTTGAAACATACCCGTCTGAAATTTTAGACCTTGAATCCACCTACAAAGTCTCACTTTATCCTCCTTCTCCAGTAAAAAATTGCCTTAGACTGTTTCAACTTCACATTCCCCTCATCTATCAAATATAATGCAGGACGTCTACATATTTCTTCCAAGTCTAATCTAGCCATTGGATTGTCTTTCATCTTCTCCTTTACGTCCATTATAGTATTAATTATGTTATCAAACACATTCTTCTCGATAAGTATGACATCAAGGTTATGTCTAATCAGATTGGTGCTCCAATATAGCAGATCCCAGAATATACTCCTCTTCGTCCAGTTATGTGTGCGACCAAATCTGTCACACTTGTAGCCCGTAGCAGGCTCTTCAATAGCTCTTGGTAAATCTTTTACCTCTTCTTATATCGTGTATCCGGGCCACCTTGGTGGGGGATTAGCCTTCTCCACAACGCCAGCACGAAAAGCATTCCTGTTCCTCCGGTACGGATGATCCTTCGGTAGGAATTGTCGATGACAATCGAAGAAGCACGGTTTGCCTCCGTATTTCAAATGGAAAGCCTTAGTGCGGTCCATGTAATATGGACATGAAAGACGACCATGCGTGCTCCATCCAGATAACATAACATAGGTCGGAAAGTCGTTGATGGTCCACATAAGTGTTGTCCGCATCTGAAAATTTTGTTTTCTAGATACATCGTACGTGTTAGAACCTACTTCCCACAGCTGATTCAACTCATCAATCAATGGCTGTAAATACACATCGATATTCCTTTTCGGATTCTTCGGACCTGGGAAAATAACGGTAAGGAACGTATACGGAGTTTTCATGCACATATAAGGAGGTAGATTGTACGGAGTGACGATCACAGGCCAATATGAATACTGGGATCCCAAAAGTCCGAATGGGGTAAAACTGTCGGACAGAGACCCAATCTGACATTACGCGGATCAGAAGCAAAATCTGGATACTCTCGATCAAAGTGCTTCCTTGCTTCTCCATCAGATGGGTGATCCAACACTCCTTCGGTCTGTTCTTGCTTATGCCAACTCATATTTTCTACAGTTTCCTTTACCATAAACAACCGCTGCAACTACTGCGTCAATGGCAAGTAGTACATCGAATCGGTAGGCTTCCTTTCACCGACAGTCTTTTCTCTACCACTGCCCTTGTAGCGATCAACACCACAAAATCTGCAGGCGTCTTCATCCTTGTCGTCATTGTAGTACAACATGTACCTGTTGCGACATGCATCGATTTTCTTGTATCCCATCCAGAGCGATCTTACCATCCTCTTAGACCGGTAAAAGTCTTTAGGCAACTTAGTATTTGCCATTGATTGTAAAAGTACAGAACAATTTTATAGGAGAACTGAACTTAGACTCACAATACAAACTCGCTCACACAAAGAAAGCCTAGGAATGAAAACCTAGGTACAACAATCTAGTATGATTATTTATTTTTGATTCTGGCGGGTGACGATAGAGGCTAGGGAAAGCGACGGCAGCTCTGCCTTACTCCTTGGACGATCGGACGTAGCCTTAGCTCTGATGAAGAAATGCTCTCGGGATGTGTGGGAAGACTCTTTTGTGCGTGCTTTTGTCTCTCTGTGTGTCCAGCCGGGTGGAGAGAGTCTCTTTTGCAAGGGAATGGCACCTTGCTATTTATAGGAGTGGTGTGTGATCATTAGGGTTTGCAATGATTGCCCCTTGAAAACTCGACGGCCAACAATCTGGACCATTAATCTTGATTGTATCACATCTTGGCAGTTAATTTTTTATTGTACCAAATCCGCATGGACAATTAATGCTGATTGCAATGAATCTTCATAATTTGTCATGACAAGCTCGGATCTCCTGCCACGTGTTTAATCTGCTTGATTGCAATAAATCCGATTTGATCCGGGTAATTATGGTGATTGTACTAAATCTAGCAGCCATAACACCGAGGGGATAAGACAGCCACGTGTCTCAACTGTCATGAGGATCGCCACGTGTCTCAACTGTCGTGAGTGGGACGTCCTGTCAGAGCCGTATGAGTACGGTCTCTAAGTGAACCGCATACGGGTGGCCTCCCACGATCCTAGTCGCATGAAAGTAGCAGCCGCATAAGGGTGGCGGCCGCATGAAGGAGGCAGCCGCATGAAGGTGGCAGCCATATGAAGGAGGTAGCCGCATGAAGGTGGCAGCCGCATGAAGAAGGCAGCCGCATGAAGGTAGCAGTCGCATGAAGGAGGAAGCCACATGAAGGAGACAGCCGCATGAAGGTGGCAGCCGCATGTAGGAGGCAGCCACATAAAGGAAGCAACCGTATGAAAAGAGCAACCGCATGAAGAGAGCAGCCGCATAGGGGTGACAGCCGCATAGGAGTGGCAGCCGCATAAGGAGCTTTGGACTTGGCGGATCATGCCAGCTATAAAATATTTTCTTCTTTTTCCTAGGAGCACGCCATCATGTCAGGGCTATCATTTCAGCTTTATGTCAGAGTTGTCACTTTGCCTTTCTGTCAGAGCTATCGTCAGGACATTTAATGAGGAAGTTGCTTTATGGCCAGCTGTAGAGGTGAACTGGTTTGGGCCACGTGGCTCCTTCCTGAGCCGCATGGAGCTATCCGAGCCGCATGAGGCTCTAAAGGACTTTTGAACCGCATGAATTTCCAATAGATTCCGGAGCCGCATGAGGCTTTTCTTGTTCTTTTCCATGCTTCTACAAGACCCCCTTCAATGTTTTCAATTTACCAAATTAAAATACTTTGATTAAGAAGCATGGCTATGTAAACTCTTCTGGCCGCATAGGATGTTCTAGTTGCATGGACTTCCTAGCCGCATGAACATTCTAGCCGCATGGGCTGTCTGGCCGTATAGACTCCCTGCCACGTGTGCGTCTCCTGCCACGTGTGCGTCTCATTAATTACTTTTGATTTGCTTTGGATTTAAAGACGCCTTTTGGGGCAGGATCCCAAGGGTCGATTTTAAATATCCGAATTTTTCTCGATGACCGAAGAGTCGATTTTGTTTTTATACAGCACGCGGATCGAAGCGTTTCCTCCCTCCTTCTGCTTATAAATAGAAGCATTTTTTGGACAAAGAGACTTCTTTACTTTCTTCTGTCTTCAACTCTTCTTGTCCTAAGTTGATGCCTTCGTCTTCCTTCTTCGCCCATCAATCAACAATGGCCCCCATGTCTTCCAAAGCCGCGGCGAAGGATAAGGGAGTGGCTTCTTCGTCAGCCACGGCGCCTGAAGTTCACCCCGACGTTGACCACACCATTGTTGGTAAGGGTTTGGAAATGTCGTATACTTCGAAACCCTGACAAAGACGGCTCTGTTGTATGCTTTATACACAAGCCTTTAATGCGTCCCTCGTCTTCATCGAACTGTTCAAATTGTATGGGCCGCATGGATGTCCCATGTCCGAGCCGCATGGAGGTATACCCCATGTCCGAGCCGTATAGACACTTCACAAATTGAACCGCATAATGACCCGTCGAACAGAGCCGCATAAGTCTCTCTGAATCGAACCGCATAAAGCCTCCTCAAAAAGGACCGTATAAGCTCATCTGGACTGGGCCGCATGAGGCTCTGGTCATCTTCTAACTTTGTTTCTATTTATCATTGATTCTTGCAGCATCCCTGTCGAAGGCTGAGATCATTGTGAAGGACGAGCTGCTGCCTCCTCTCAAACAAGAGTCATCGCTTGTTAAGGAGGAGGTAATACCAAAAATGGAGGAACAGAAAGGAGAGCTGGAGCCTATTGAAGTTGCTGTAAAAGAGGAGCCCCAGTCTGACGGTGGTAGTATTAGGAGTTCTGACCCTCCTACTCCGGACGAGGATCTTGCTCAAGTAGATCCTTCATATGAAAAATGGTTGAGGGATTGGTATATGCACCCCCGCAATTAGGATTTGTAGGCTCTCATAAATGTCTATCTTTTGTCTTGATATTTTTGTCTGTCTTTAGCTGCAGTTTGTGTTTTGCTTCTTTTGGACATCAATGTAATCTTCTTCCTTCTTGTCTGAATGAAATGATAGAGAACTTTTCTGGCTTGCTCATGAGATGTAGTCATGTGAATGTAACTGATTTGAATGAACAGAATACATTTGCTCTATTCTTTGCTTGTAGTAGTTGCCCCAATGGGAGACTTTTTGTGGACCTATTATCCTTGGCGTACCTTGGTTCTGGATACGAATAATAAGTTGGGAGAGAACCAACATACTTACTCAGAGGTAATGAGGACATGGTAAATATGAGGTTTTCTTTGATGGAGCCTTCCCACTCAGAGATAATGAGGACATGGCAGGAGTGGGCTCCATAAAGGGTGCATAGAACAACTCGGAGGTAATGAGGACGTGGAAGTTCTACGTGAGGGGCAGTTTGTTTTTGATGGAAGGAAAACAACTCAGAGGTAACATCGACATGGTTGTTTCAGAAAATCTGTGGATCTGTTACCCTTTTTGTGCACTGAAAGTGCGGGTATTGGATCATAAGGAGGGAGCTCTTTTTAGGAAGACAGTTCAGAGGTATAATCGTACATGACTTACCACCTAAAAGACGCGATATAAATTCATCTGTAGTGACCAGAGTGTAAGTTCAGCGGTACCTGCGGGTACATAACTCGACAATTTGGAGATTTGGGATCAGAATGTAAGTTCAGCGGTACGAGAGGGTACATAACTCAACATTCTGGTAAATTTGGAGTCAGAATGTAAGTTCAGCGGTACGAGAGGGTACGTAACTCGTCATTCTGGAAGATTTGAAGGCGGGATGTGAGTTCAGCGGTACCAGAGGGTACGTAACTCATCACTCTGGAGGATTTGAAGGCGGGTTGTGAATTCAGCGGTACCACAGGGCACATAACTCAACACACTGGAGGATGTCGTTTCAAACGTAATACTTCTTTAGGAACTTGCCGTTGATGGACAACATGAGCAAGTCTCCATTTTGTTTTGTGAGGTGGTAAGCTCCATTGGAGAATACAGCATCGATGATGAATGGGCCTTCCCACTTTGGCTGGAACTTGCCGGCGGTTTTGTGAGTCATAACCATCGGCCTCCGAACTGCCAGAACGAGATTGCCCACTTGGAATGTTCTGATTTTAACCTTTTTGTTGAAGGCTCCGGAGATACGTGCTTGGTACAGCTCAATTTGCTCTTGAGCTAACAGGCATTTCTCATCTAGGGCCTCCTACTCTTGCAGTCGGCGATGGTGATTGTCATCTGTCGTCAATCGGTATGTGAGAGCGATACCGAGTGAGGGGATTTGAGTCTCCAGTAGGAGAATTGCCTCACTTACGTATACCAGAGAGAATGGTGTATTCCCGGTGGCATTCCGTACTGTAGTACGGTACGCCCATAAGCATTCGCCGAGCTTTTCATTCCAATCGCGTTTGTTTGATGACACGAACTTCTTAAGAAGCTTGATGATTGTTTTGTTGAATGCTTCAGCCAGACCATTAGCCGCTGGGTTGTAAGGTGTTGAAGCAATATTCTGGATTTGGTGTTTGTCGTAAAACCGATAGAAAGCGTGGCTTGCGAACTGCGGACCATTATCATGGATGATCCTTCGGGGTAGTCCAAAGCGATAGATGACGTGATGCTTGAGGAAGCTGATCACGTTTGAAGTCTTCACTTCTGCCAGCGGAACAGCCTCCACCTATTTGGAGAAGTAATCCGTGATTGCAAGTATGAAACGATGTCCTCTGGACGAAGGCGGAGTGATCGGACCAATGATGTCCATTCTCCATGCTTCGAATGGCCAGGATGCCACCGTCGGATGTAGAAACTCGGATGGCTGGTTGATAAAATCTGTGTGGACTTGACAGGCTTTGCATTTTCGTGCATAGTCTATTGCATCTGCAACCATCGTGGGCCAGTAATAGCCCATTCGGCGAAGGCGATCTTGTAGTTTTGGACCAGGCTGATGGGCCCCACCGATGCCATCATGAGCTTCACGTACGGCTTCTCTGGCTTATGTATTTGATAGACATCGAAGCAGTAATCCATTGTATGACCGTCGATATAGCATTTTTGTCTCTGTATCATAAAATAATCTGAGGGAACGCCTTCTAATAGAATTGGCTTCCTTCGGATTCTCTGGCAGGATGTCATAGACTACGAAGTCAATGAATGGTTGTCTCCAGTCTGGTGCTTTGTCGACTGTCAGAGCGGAGTAACTCTCAACACATTGAACATTATTTCTGGGACAGACTAACTTACGGCCTATGATGTCAACCAAGTGGTGAGCATGATTCGGAACTGCTCAGGAAGCGGCAAGGCCTGCTAGGGCATCGGCTTTAATGTTCTGGAGCCTGGGAACATATTCTATGAAGAACCCTTCCAAGGATGAGATGATGTCAATCGCTATTTGGTGATAGGGGATCATGTCTTCGTGACGGACTTCGTATGAGCCCCGGATCTGGTTAACGATTAGCTGTAAATTGCCGTATGCTTCAAGGTACTCTACCCCCAGCTCCTTCGTAAGTCAGAGGCCAATGACCAAAGCATTGTACTCGACCACATTGTTTGAGCAGGGCTCCGTGAGAGAATAAGCCCAATTGATCACCAGCCCGGTGGGAGAAATCAACACCACTCCGACTCCAGCGACGATGTTACCCTTGGGCCCAGTTCTAGAAGCGTCGTCGAAGAACATTCGCCATACGGCATCATAAGAGGCCATATTTGAATTGGTGACCTCATCTGGGATTTCTTTGTCTATTCTGGTTGACTCCGAACCTGGATTTGCTGCTAAAAAGTCTGCCAGAGCTTGACCTTTAACATCCTTCTGTGGGACGAAGATCATATGGTAGGGAGATAATAAAATCGCCCAGGTAGCGAGGCAGGAGCTGAGTGCACCCGGCTTGGTCATGAGGACCCTGAGGGGGTTAACTCTTGATACGACATGGATGGTTTGTCCCGTGACGTAGTGTCGCGTCTTCTGAATGGCGAACACCAGAGCAAGGCACTCCTTTTCTACGACAGTATATCGATGTTTCGGTCCCATCATCATTCGGCTGAGGTAATATATAGCCTGCTCGTGGCCTGTATCATTGTTTTGTGCTAGCAGAGCACCGAAAGAATGTTCTATCGCTCTTACATAGAGCAGGAATGGTCTTCCAGCAACCGGGGCTAACAGGACTGGAGGGTTCGTCAGATATTCTTTAATATTGTCGAAAGCACGCTGGTATTCTTCACCCCATACAAATGAAACGCCCTTCTTCATGAGGTAGGTGAATGGTTGATATCGTCCGGAGAGGTTAGAGATAAACCTCCTGATATAGGCCAGCCTCCCTTGAAGGCCTCGGAGTTCACGGAGATTTCTCGGGGGACCCATCTCCATGATTGCCTTCGTCTTCTCAGAGTCTATGTGAATACCCTGGGAAGTAATGATGAAACCCAAAAACTTCCCGCTGGATACGCCCAAGAAGGATTTTGTGGGATTCATCTTCAAATTGTGCGCTCGCATCAGGTCGAAGACTGTCCTCAGATCATGCAGATGATCTTTCTTAGAGCGGCTTTTGACGACGATGTCGTCGACGTAGCATTCCACTGTCTTGCACAGGTGGTCTCTGAAGATGATGCTCATAGCTCTTTAATAGGTGGAGCCAGCGTTCTTTAAACCGAAAGGTATGACTGTGTAGCAGTATGTGCCAATTGGCATTCGAAATGATGTATGCTTTTTGTCATCAGGAAATATCTTGATTTGGTTGTACCCTGAGAAACCATCCATGAATGACATATGTTCAAAGCCACAGGTGTTGTCAATCATGATATCTGTGATAGGGAGGGAGAACTCATCCTTAGGATACGCCTCATTCAGATTGCGAAAGTCGATACAGATTCAAATCTTTCCATTCTTCTTGAGGACTGGTACTATGTTGGCGACCCAGTCTGGATGTTGTTTCTCGCGGATGAAGCTGCTGGCTATCAGTTTATTGACCTCAGCTTCAATGGCATTCATGACGTCGGGGCGGAACCGTCGTTGCTGTTGCTTGACCGGTTTTACATCCGGACGAATGTTGAGTTTGTGGAGTGCAACCTCGGGGTTCAGTCCTAGCATATCTTCGTAGCTCCAGGTGAACACGTCGATATATTCTCTGACGAGTTGCAGTAGCGATTCCCGCTCTTCGTCTGTCAGATTCTTGCTGACGAAGATGGGCTTCGGAGAGGACGCATCACCGAGATCAATTTGCACAACCTCATCCTCGGTGGGAGGCTCTCTTTGTTCGAATCACTTTTCATATTGCGCATCTAGTTGTTGTGCCCACGACTCTAACTCAAGAAGTTCAGAAATGTCTTCATCTTCTTCATAGGCATCGGCAAATGCCATATTGACGGACCAGACTTGCCTGAGCATGTCCCGATACTGACATCCGAATCGAAAGTGGGTGATCCGGTTGAGTGTGAATGCCAGTCACATTCCTCGTCTGAGCTTTCAGGGGTCATTGCCGGTGTAACATAAACTAGCCCACATCTGGTTTTGTTGTAATAGTTTCGTGGTTTACCAGCCGGGACCAGCAATTGTAAGGGTAACCGCCGTCCAATGCCGTACTTTAAGCCTGGTGTAGTTTCCAGATCATACCCTTGTTTTTGCATGAGGTACTTGGATTGGCAACTATACAGATAAAGGGGCAATCTCCCGGTGTTGGGTTCGAGATCAACTTCTTCTATCCTGAAGGGTTGTGGATCATTCTTCCGGCCGAAGATGATTGGATGATCCTCTCCCTTAATTATGTGGTAAGCGTCTTCCACTGGAGTAAGTTGGTTTGCAGTGTAGAGATTTGTTACCTGTGTGTGCAGGTGAGTACCTATACCGTGTTCCATAGCATACATTGTACAAAGCTTATTAAGCTCGAGATAATTCAAAGATAGCCCTTTATTAATAAAGTAAGGTATCTTTTCCAGTAGGATTACATCATCTGTGAATGGCACATCAGTGTAAGCAGCCACATACTTGGCCAGTTCTGGCTCTTCTTCAGCTACCCCCTGTGTAAATGAAGACTGGAAGAATGACTTGGGTAGCTTAATCATCGGGGGCTCCATGGGTGGAGCAGAACGTGGAGTCGTTGGTGTACTAGCCACCCCCAGTTTGGTGCTCAGTGCTGAGCGGGGAGTTGTTGGCTGGCTAGCAGTCCCCAGCTTGGCGTTTGGCTTTATTCTGGAAAGACGAATCGTCATCGGCTTGACAGAGGGATTGAGCTCCTCTATTTGTTACTGGCTAGCTTTAGGCAGCCTGATTGTTAGTGGCTCTGTCGTGGGTCTTGGCGCTTGGCCAGACCTTGGCAGTCGGATTATCATCTGTTCCTCCTGTACAGAGAGGCTGATCGCGTCCTTACGCAGAGTGGCTGTAAGGGGCGCAGTTATGCCAGGTTTACGGGCTTGGAGGTGGATCATCAGAGGATCTTCTGATCCAGTTGCTGCGTCAGTTTGAGCTTGAGTATCTCCTTCGGCTAGGTACTTTTTCGACTTCTCATACAAGCATGAATCTGAGTAGTAGGATTCGACCCCTTTAAAGGGATCGATGTCGGCAAATTCTGTCCTTATAAAGCCGTGCTTGTCGACGTACTTGAAGCACTGGTGTAGTGTGGAGGGCACGATCATATAATTGTGTATCCAAGGACGCCCCAGGAGAATATTATAGGAAGTGTCCGCATCTATGACATAACAGGTCACTTCTGACTGAAGGTCGCCAATCTGGCACTTCAAGCGAAGCTTCCCGATCGGATAGCTTCTACCTGAATTAAAACTGCTGATGGCGGTGCGTGTCGACGTCAGGCGATGTATTGGGATACGCAGATGGTGTAGTAAGCTCTTCGGGATGATGCTTATGGAAGAACCGGGATCAATATGCATCTGATCCACCTTGATATCGCCAATGTACCCAGTATAATACAGAGGGCGATCGTGCAGGTTGGTCTTGATAAGCATATCCTGTAAAGTGAAGACAATGTTCGGCATTGAACCCGTGCAAGCGCTGTCTTGGAGATCTGCAGGCGAGCTTTCCCCAGTGAGATTCGACTAAGCCAGATATGCGTCGGCATTCTGGAGTGCCTCGCTTAATGCGACGCAAACATCCTTGGAAAGCCTCAGGAGTTCATATAGCGACAATTTGGTCGGTGTGTTAGCCAATTATGCCAAGATGTCAAAGTTGTAGGGCCTCTCCAGCCCATGAGGCGTCTCTCTTCGGAGCGGTTTGTCGAAGCGAGTCTACTTTGGCCTAGGCTTGTCGGTCGTCGAAGGCTGCGAAGGTCCTGGAGCATCAGCAGCTGTCGGCTGATGGTCTTCAACCGAGTTACCCGGTAGAGGTTGGGTTTGTACGCCGGAATGGGTAACAACGGCAGTTGCTTCTTCGACCTCTGTCGAGATTGTATGGCATGATTTGACTTTTCCATTCTTCTTCTTGCTGGTGGAGGGAGGTGCGGACTGAGTCACTTTGGATACCAGGTCCGGATGGACCCACATGATCTTCCCCCGTGATGTGGTAAGGGGCACTAGACCAGCAGCCTAGTCTCGGGGAGGTGGAAGGTTAGCGACCTCCATCTTTGCTCTGGGGACAGGCACTACTCCATATGGAGTCTCTGTCGGAGGGAAGTTGCCGAATTATACTGACACCATATTGGCTGCTACGGTCACCTCTTCGAAATCAATGGCCAAGACCTTAGAATCGATGAGATGCTGGATGTATCGCTTCAGTTGGTAGCAGTCATGTGTAGCATGGTGGACATAGCGATGGTAGTAGCAGTACTTGGGGCTCTCCATTTTCGTAGGACGGGGTTCACGTCTTGGAGGAGGGAGCTGAATTCGACCTTATTGTATGAGCATGTCCAAGATGGACTTGACATGGCCGTCCTCGAAGGAATAGGTCATCTGAGGCCACTGTTTCTCTGCTGGCTTTGGTTCAGGCTTCGACGCTGTGTCGGCCACCATAGCCTGTTTGCCCTTGTTGTCTCGATTGTTGGAGGGATTACCACCATTGTTGCTGTTGGTGTTAGGGCGTTTGCCCTTGTCCTCTCCTTCCGAGACGTACAATCCCAGTTGGCGAGCTTTCTTCAACTTGTCTTCTGCGCTAGTGGCACTGATAATGAAAGTCTTCCAATCCTTAAACTAACTTTTGCCCATCCAGAGGCTGATCGTGGGAAGCAGCCTCTTTTGGCAAATTTTAATTAAGGAGGAATCAGGGTTACCGGAAGGCAACTTCATCGCGGTTTGACGAAACCGCTCGATATAGTTCCTTGTCAGCTCCTTTTCTCCCTGGGCAATGTCCATGAGGGTGGACATTATCACGTCTTGTCCTACTTCATAGAACCTCTCCAGGAACATACGTTTGAAATCGGTGAAAGAATGGATGCATTTGTCTGGCAAGTTACGGTACCAGTCGAAGGCGACCCCCTCAAGTGCCCCGATGAACAACCGTATAAGGATGGCATCGTCATGAGGCAGATGGTCGGCTGTGACTTCGAAGTAGGTGATGTACCTGCTTGCAGATGTCTTCCCATTATATGGATTGATGTTAAATGGTTTATATCTTGGTGGGAAGGGAACATCTCTCCACGCAGCAGGATACGGTTGTCGTATCCTAAGGTCTTGGCAGTTTTCTCGGGCGTAGAACATGGCCCGAAACTCCTGGACCTCTCTTCTTGCCTCCCTAGCCTCGTCTGCAGTGGTGGGGGCCGATATTTCAGGAGGATTATCATCCGATTTTGGTGCAGCTGAGTTCGAGTCCACATTGACCGTGGGACCTAAGCTTGTTTGGCCAGGCGTCCTTCCTTGCAGAGTTGAAAGGGTCGCTTTGATCTCGTCCACGGACTTGACCAAGGCATAAAGTATGGCCTCCAGAGTGTCGATGCATTGGCGATCACTGGGACCATCTTTGTTGCTATCCGTCATGAACACCGTCCTTACATGAGGAGAGATGGAAGGAACGGTGGAGGACGTGCCCTCTGAGTCATACCCATGTGCAGAGAAATTGTCAGGGTACGTGGGAATGTTCTCCTCTGGTTCGGACTCAGAATGAGTGGTACCTCCAGCTTCAGAGCTCGCCTCATCTTGAGAGTTGTGGACGTCCTGGGGGACGTCGGGATCTGCCGCATCTGTTGGGTGAACCGTTTCCCCTGGATTATCTTCTTGGAACACCGGGTTGTCGTGGATATTTAGGGGAGTGATACCCCCAGCTCCAGTGCCTCCCAGAGATGTAGACGACGAATCTCCAAGTGTGGCATATTTCGTCTTTGAGCGGGTACCTTAGTAAACTCCTCCTGTAACGGTGGTATACAACCGCTTAGAAGAGAGTTTCTTGGTTACGTCGGTCGAGATTTTTGGACTGGAGACATTTGTTTTCTTCCCTCTACCGCTGTCAGGAATCTTCAGAGCAGAATTGCAGGAGGCGACGAGAAGCGCCTCGTCTTCTGAGCTTGGGTGTTGCAGCCGTTGGAAGATGGACCGCCGGTCTTCTTGTACTATCGCCTTGTTGCAGCAGCAGTTGACAATGACTTGGGTGCATTGATGTCCTTGACAGGACTCTCTACACACCAAATCTCTGTCTCTTTCCTTGCGTTTGTGAAGAATTACGTTGCGCAAGTCACCCGTTTTGTGGGCCCAGGAGTTCTGAGCACATGAGTGTGTTGGCATCCTGCCTGCTCCTCGATGTGGGGGTAGTACGAGTACTTGCCCCCGATCATTGTTGGGAGATTCATGATAACTATCCCGTTCGTTGGCCGCCGGGGGCTGGACACGGGTAGTTCTGTACAACTTTCCATCAGGGGTCCGCGTAATAGTAAGCGGGATGCCCTGATAGTCAGAAGTTGGGACGGCCGACTGAGCTCGACGAGCCCGCGCTGACCGAGACTTCTTCCCTTTGTCACCCGAGAGTGCATAATAGGAAGAGTCCAAGTTGGCCACAACAAAGCCTGGCATATACTCCAGAGAGCCTCCAAGGTCAGGACCGTATGAGAGAAGGTCAAAGACTGACCGTGAGTCGTATGGGACAGATGGCATGCGGCTGGGATCGATGGCCGTGCAGGCTATCTGTATGCGGCTGTCTTTTATGGCCGTATAAACCTTCTGTATGCGGCTTGGAGCGGTGGCCGCATGAACCTTCGGAATGCGGCTGGAAGTCGTGACCATGCAGGCTGCCTGCATACGGCTGGCGGTTTTGGCCGCATGAGCTTTCTGCATGCGGCTGACTGCTGTGGCCGCATGAGTCTTCTCTATGCGGCTGGCGGTTGCGGCCGCATGAGCCTTCTCCATGCGGCTGGCACCCTTATGCGGCTTGGACCGCATAGAGTTCCTCTTTGCCCCTGTAATTCCAGCATCATAGTATTTTCTTCTGCTGGACTTGGGGAAAGCAGAGTCCTCTATGGTATGAAATGGAGCCGCATGAGAGTTTTCTCCGCCGTCTTGAGCAACAGAGAGTACTTCCTCAAAAATTTGGGGAGAATCGAATGATTTGGGCCTCCACTCCCTGCGGGCCTTCTTTGTGCGGGATCGCTGCTGGACCAGGCCAGCGCTCCCGTCGGAGAGCATTTCTTCAAACGCCTATTGGTCAAACCGGGCGACCAGCATTTGTTGAGTGGAGCCAAGTTTGGCTACGTCCGATTGCATCACCAACTCCTCAGCCGTGGAGAAGTTTCTCCCCAGCAGAGTCGCCATCGTGTTTGCCATTGATTGTAAAAGTGAAGAACAATTTTATAGGAGGACTGAACTTAGACTCACAATACAAACTCGCTCGCACAAAGAAAGCCTAGGAAT
Source organism: Iris pallida (assembly GCA_029216955.1). Classification (NCBI taxonomy): domain Eukaryota; kingdom Viridiplantae; phylum Streptophyta; class Magnoliopsida; order Asparagales; family Iridaceae; genus Iris; species Iris pallida. Next base: position 11,604,443 of record JANAVB010017596.1, on the reverse strand, counting down.
GAAAACCTAGGTACAGCAATCTAAGTACGATTGTTTATTTTTTATTCTAAGGGGTGACGATAGTGGCTCGGGAAAGCGACGGCAGCTCTGCCTTACTCCTTGGACGATCGGACGTAGCCTTGGCTCTGATGAAGAAATGCTCTCGGGATGTGTAGGAAGACACTTCTATGCGTGCCTTTGTCTCTCTGTGTGTCCAGCCGGGTGGAGAGAGTCTCTTTTGCAAGGGAATGACACCTTGTTATTTATAGGAGTGGTGTGTGATCATTAGGGTTTGCAATGATTGCTCCTTAAAAAGTCGGCAGCCAATAATCTGGACCATTAATCTTGATTGTATCACATCTGGGCAGTTAATTTTTGATCGTACCAAATCCGTATGGGAAATTAATGTTGATTGCAATGAATCTTCATAATTTGTCATGACAAGCTCGGATCTCCTGCCACATGTTTAATCTGCTTGATTGCAATAAATCTGATTTGATCCGGGTAATTATGGTGATTGCACTAAATCTAGCAGCCATAACTCCGAGGGGATAAGACAGCTACGTGTCTCAACTGTCATGAGGACCGTCACATGTCTCAACTGTCGTGAGTGGGACATCCTGTCAGAGCCGTATGAGTACGGTTTCTAAGTGAACCGTATACGGGTGGCCCTCCACGATCCTAGCCGTATTAAAATAGCAGCCGCATGAGGGTGGCGGCCGCATGAAGGTGGCAGCGGCATGAAGATGGCAGCCGCATGAATGAGGCAGCCGCATGAAGGTGGCAGCCGCATGAAGGTGGCAGCCGCATGAAGGAGGCAGCCGCATGAAGGTGGCAGCCGCATGAAGGAGACAGCCGCATGAAGGGAGCAACCGTATGAAGAGAGCAACCGCATGAAGAGAGCAACCGCATAGGGGTGACAGCCGCATAGGAGTGGCAGCCGCATAGGGAGCTTTGGACTTGGTGGATCATGCCAGCTATAAAAGATTTTCTTTTTTTTTCTAGGAGCACGCCATCATGTCAGGGCTATCATTTCAGCTTTATGTCAGAGTTGTCACTTCGCCTTTCTGTCTGAGTTGCCATCAGGACATTTAATGAAGAAGTTGCTTTATGGCTAGCTGTAGAGGCGAACTGCTTTGGGCAACGTGGCTCCTTCCTGAGCCGCATGGAGCTATCCGAGCCGCATGAGGCTCTAAAGGACTTTTGAACCGCATGAATTTCTAATGGATTCCTGAGCCGCATGAGGCTTTTCTTGTTCTTTTCTATGCTTCTACACTTAGCACCCTCAGGCAATATTTCTATAATCAACTCCATAACTCGATTGTAGCAATCTTGCGACATATTAAAATCGGACTTGATACTCAACAATCTTGTAACCACCTCCAACGGTGAATGATCCTCACAACCAGGATATAATGGAGTCCTTGCATTCTCCAGCAACTCCATGAACTTTGCAGCATCGGCGTTCGGTGCCTCCTCAGGTGCATCATGATTGTCCGGATCGAAACTAGGCCCCGTCACGTCAAAAACCATGTTCACCAACCTATCGTCGTAAGCAGCGTGGTTGTGGACATCCACATAAGGCTCATACTCCGATGCTAAAGACATAAGTTCTCCGTTCATGCTCCACTGATAGTAATTCGGTGTGAAACCCTTTGAGTATAAATGATACGTGACTTCCACTTCTGGATGATATTTTAAGTTGCGACATCTCACATACGGACACATAATTTTGGTATCGTCCATGTACTGAGGGAACGCCTTGGCAAACTGCAGGAACTGCTGTACACCCTCTATGAATTCATCCCGCACAGCGTACATGTTATCAGGATGACGGTTGTACATCCAAGAACGATTTCGTAGATAGTAATTCAGATCCATATCCATTTGAGGATAATTCTGTAAGATAGATACATGCACATCGTTGAAACACTTGTAAAATTAATAGACGCATTAATCATGACATATCCTAAACATTGAAATAGAATTCCAAGTAATCATGATACAACAAGTGGTAATAGTGTATCACATGACATAACCATATAACCATAGTGTATCAGAATTGACCACACAGAAGACTTAGCCTAATTAATCTCCATAAAACAAGTGGTAATAAGTCTATAATTAATCTCCATAATTAATCTCTATAAATAATCTCCATAAAACAAGTACAGCTGGTAATAAGTCCATAATTAAGTCCATAAACTCATCTCCATAAAACAAGTACAGCTGGTAATAAGTAGTAATAGTCCAACACAAAATATATCCATGAAACTACACTAATGACGACCACGTAGCTCACGCATACGCTCAATGATACCCTCACGCAACATCTTCGAAAAAGTGGGATCGACGGGAGGAAAGCGGCATTCCACTGCAGGTGTTGGATGAATGGAACTTCCGGTCTCACTAGCTACCGGTGCCACTTTCTCCTTAACAGTAGGAGGAGTCACCTCAGTAATCTGTGTTTCCCTCAAACAACGTGCCGTTGCTCGGGTCATGGGTGCCATCTGGTAAGATCGATATTCACAGAGAATATAATTGTAACATAAGCAAGCTAACTAAAGGAACCATCATCTCGTTTGAGTACATTTTCGAAAGCAGATAAAAAGGTTACATTTCAAACCCAGTTTTCATTTTTGAGACCTACTCTCAGTTAACATATCATGCAACTCAGTTCATATATATACATTACCCAAACCTATACATATTTTATTCAATCCCAAATGACAGTTTTCATGTATCAAAACCCAAGTTCTATTATGAAATCTTAGTTTTCTTCATATGAAATATAAGATACAATGAGTATACCTATACATATATGTACATACAATGATACACACAAAAATACCGATATATACTTATTTAAAATGAGGGAAAAGTGTGTACAGAGGTTAACATACATGTGTACGTGTCAAGGGGGTGTCCACATGTCCATAAAACTGGACACGAGTGTCCAAACTACACAGCATACATGTACAAGTGTCTATCTTGTGTCGTGTTGTGTCCAGAGGTAGGTCAAACATAAGGCTTCGTGTACAAGTGTCTGTCTCGTGTCGTATTGTGTCAAATATGGACACTGGGTAGCAGGGCACAGTCATATGGTTAGAGTTTACCTACTCGGGGAGAAGAGGATCGTCGACGGAGGAACTGGAGACGGAGGGGAGGTGGAGACGGAGGCCGAGGGTCGTCGAGGGGGAGCTGGAGACGGAGAGGAGTTGGAGAGGGTCGTCGAGGGGGAACGGAGGGCCGGAGGGGGTCGCCGAGGGTCGCAGAGGGGGAGCCGAGGGAGAAGGAGGTCGCCGAGGGTCGTCAGGGGGGAGTCGATCGAGGGGGGAGGGGGTCGCCAAGGGGGAGCCGAGGGAGGAAGAGGTCGTCGAGGGCCGGAGGCGGTTACCGAAGGTCGTCGAGGGTCGGGGGACGAGGGGGTCGCCGAGGGATCAGGAAAAATGGGGGAAGGATCGAAATAATGGAGGGAATGAAAACTCAAACCTATATTTTCAATTGAGCGACGTCTTTATTAAACATCGGTAAACGTCGCAAATATTATTTATATTAACGACGCCTTACTAAAAACATCGGTAAACGTCGCTAATATTAGTGATATTAGCGACGTTCACCGACATATCCGCGATGAACATTTTTTAATACAAAACATAGTCGCAATACGTCGCCAATAGTGACGTCTTGCGACATTATATAATAACGTCCCTAAATTGATAAAACATAGCGACATTTTTGCTAAGCGTCGCTAATTGCGTCGCTAAAATGACTTATTCTGGTAGTGTGTTGTGTCGTTTAGACACTTAGACTTATTTTCTTCTGTTTGTATGTTTCTCTTTGAGATTTCATATCTATCTATTCGTGCTATTTCTACCTTGGAGTTGTGATTGAGTTGTACCTTCTTTATTGTCCTCCGATTTGAGAATATATCTTGTACAGGTGCATTTATACTGTATTAGATGTATGTGACCTAGGACAGCGTTCTACTGTCGACACTGTGGCGTAGGCTGGACGTACTCACTTCTCGTGCCCCTACACTGGATGCGGGTCGTGACACATTATTAGTGGTGGCCCATGCAGGTCTAGAGTCGCAACTAGTATGATTTCGTAGTGGTACTCGAACTAGAGTATCACTACATCCTGCGGTAGGATATAGGATATAGTTTTTGGGGCACTCAATCACATTTAGGAAAAACTATTATCTAATTCCTGCCATCTAAATTCTTGTTGTTAATTCCTTTCCTTTGAATAAATTATCCTCCTTTGATTATATCGATTCTTTTTCAGTATTGATTTCCTTATTTGATCTGTCTCCAGGATGGTGCAGACACGATCTCATCATTCTGGCCTGAGGGATATCACCGAGAGGTCTGCCACCTCTCGTCCGGTTCAACAGGGACCTGGGGCCACAGCTCCCCTTATTTTATCTCATGTCGGAGCATCTGCCACATTCCAGGGTGCACCTCCACCTGTTCGGAGGCCGACCCCAGTTATCCCAGATGTATTTCAGCAGCAGCCACCTTCGGGATCGATCGACGCTACTCGGCTTTTTGCCTTCTTCCAGCAGATGATGGAGGCCTAGCAGTGTGAGTCAGCTAATTTTAGGCAGAGCATAGACAATGTCCACCAGCTGGCTATGACGACAGTGGAGAAGGTTACCACCCAGCCGCAAGGAGGGCAGGCACAGCAGTATCAGTCGAGGACCCCGGGCATCCAAGACTTCCAGAAGATGCGGCCACGAGACTTCCGAAGTTCCGAGGGGATTCTATATGCCGACGACTGGATCGAGCATATAGAGGAGATCTTTCGACTGGCGCAGATACCAGTCGAGATTCAGATGGAGGCGATGGGCAGGCAGATGCAGGACCTTGCCCGCACATGGTACCATATAGACCCTAGAGTGGGCACAGAGGGGAAAACATGAGGAGCTTTCAAGAAGCTCTACAAGAAGAAGTTCTTCCGGAATACAGCACTCGGTGCCTTGGAGACACAGTTTGAGAGTTTGGTTCAGGGGAACCAAACCGTGGAGGAGTATGCCGGTGAGTTCTGCCGCCTGGGCAGATTCGTTGAGGGCCTTAGCGAGACGGCGAAGGCTAGGAGGTTCAGGAAGGGCTTGGTCAAGGAAGTCAAGTCCTTGACCAAGAGCTACATAGGCGCTACCTTCGAGGAGATTCTATGTAACGCCCCAGTCCCAAAATATCTAGGGCTAGGTACGTATCATGCCAGCTGTATACATACGAAATATACTCCAATATATGGAAACCTCGTATAAATACATAAGCTGTAAAATATAGTAAACCAAGAGTAATCTAATGTCATCCACAAATGAAGAATAAAAGATAGCATATAATCGACTGTAATAAGTCTTTGTACAATACGTTGGGCGGAGACAAATCCACTACCAACAAGTAAGAAAAAATATAAATGGAAATAGAAATGACTTGGCGGGAGTAGCAAAGAAAGACCCAAGGCGCGTCTTCTCCGAATGAATAAAGAAGATCGCGACCTCGGCTAGAACACCTGCAATATCACAAAAGCACACACCTAGAGAGATAACCAGGTCCTCAGAGGGACTTAACAAGATACAGGAAGAACATGCCATGTATAACTGCATAAATAAATACTATAAACTATAACACAAAAGGGTCCCTAACCATCTAAGTGATATGCACTTTAAGGACAACGTTCTACGCAGGAGCTGTAAGATCAGCAGAGTAAATAAAAAGTGGCAGTATGTAGCTCTCATCCGAGTCACTATCGGCCATGGGTAGTAAGCAGCGCTCATCTGAGCTGCTATCGGCCCCGGAGAAGAAGGTAGTGCTCATAAGAGTCACTATCGGCCCACGAATATACAAAAAGTAAATGTAGCCCCTATGCTAGTAGTTGTCCCCACCCCCCCAATGATACAATACATGCGTCGTAACTACGACGCACCAACACATGTCGCTTCCACAATACTGTTTATAATAGATAATTGTCAAGTCTTCTAACATACATCTATTGACAGTTATTACTACGTATGTGCATGGGTGATCAGCCAACACGCAAGTGACCACTACATGATACTCACAACTCACATACAACTCGTGATACAATCGTGACAAAGTCAATGACATGCATCCTACTGACGGAAGTCTCTTAACTCTAGGTCCACAAGCAAGAAGAAAATAATAAACAAGAAATATAGATACAATAACTGAAATAAAATGCAACTAAATATAAGCAGTAAAGATGGCAAGGTATCTTGCCTGAGGTTATGTGCAAAAGAGAATAATCCAATAGCTCGAACAGACAAATAAACGAAGCAAGAAAAGCCAAATCCCGCAGATGACTCCGGATGCTGCAACAAACATCACGAACGGGTTTGGAATAAAAGATATTGTAAGCCCCCTGAATTTCAGGATTTATTTTTATTTTTCTGAATGAATTGTTTTCGATAAATATATTATTTTTTAATTGTTTAGATCATTAATGTACCTTTCCATGACTTTGATTTCTGGAGCGTCAGGGATACCAATCTCTGGAAACTCTCTTTACGAGTTTTATAGTAGACAAGATTATCTTCACTTTGATATATCGTGTCCCACCTGAACTCGTTCCCTTGTGCTCTTTTTGTATCGTGCAATTTCGGGTCAACTTAGACCGATTAATCATTGAATAATTATTCCCACTTTTATTTTTGATCTTCGTTTGCACGTTACCGTGACTTTTAATTTAGGAGCACGAGACCAGTCGTTTTCCCAGAACCAACTTCTCATGAATGATCTACTCGAGACGCTCTCCCCCCATGACCTTCGTGTCCTACTCAGACACTCCATTTTGTGCTCCATTTTCTTCGCACAACTTTCGGTTTATTTTAGGCCGATTTATTTTCTACCGTGAAACCTGATTTAATTTCTAATTTAATTTCGGGATCCGACATCGACCCAACCTAGCCGACCCAAAGTATGGACGTGGCCCACATGAAGCCTACTACCCGCATGACGCTTGTGTCCCATTTATTGGAGTCCCTGCATATTATTTATTTTTCCATGATTATAAATACCCATTTTAATTCGAATATTGCACCCGGTTCGATTTTGACCCGACCCGGCTCGACCGAACCCGAACCCAAGCTCCATATTGTCCTCTCATGACTGCCCAAATACCCTACACAATATTTCTCTTTTTCCTATTTTAAAAATATCTCCTCTCTCTACTTTTAAATATCCCACATATTTATATATATATATATATATATATATATATATATATATATATATATATATATATATATATATATATATATAAATATATATATATAAATATATATATATATATATATATATATATATATATATATATATATATATATATATATATATATATGTATATAAATAAATAAATAAATACCTCTCTCTCTCTCTCTTCACTACACATACACCCCCCCTCCCTCCCATCACAGCACACCCCATCTCTCTCACTCAACCGACCTCTCTCTCTCCCTCTCATAATATCTAAACTCTCACTCTCTCTCTATTATATTTATACACACTCTCTCTCTCTCTCTTTATATTAAACACAACACACACACAGAGTACCCTACTCCCTACACACTCGGCCGAACCCCCCATGGCCGACCACCATCGTGAGCTCAACACAACCTCCTCCATCTTCTTCTCCTCTGCCTCCTCCCCGACACAGCCACTCCAGCCAACTCCCTCCTCCTTTCTCACTTCGAACCACCACACATCACCACCATTACCACCACCATCAACTACACCTCCACCACCATAGCCCGAACCGCCGCCGCTACCGTATCACCACCACTCAGCCGCCGTACGGCCGCCGTGGGCGACCCCCCTAGGCGTGCGAACCTCCGGCGAGCCACCCTGTGGCCAACGCCCGCTTCTCCGACGCGCCGAATAGGCTATTCGTGCGTTTTCAATGAAATCCCGTCGACGCACGCGAAGGAAAGTTTCAGAAATTATGTTTCAGGACAGCAACTTCGTACGTGTTTTCTGGGAGATTCGACCATTGGATCGGCGAACTCCTTGCTCCGTCACAATCTCGGTATATCCATCTTCACTCCTATCAATTTTTTTCGTTAATTTCGTCGTTTGATACCTCAAAACTGGCCACCAAGTTGGCGTTTTAAATTGAACTATTTTTGGACAGTTTCGTGGAGCCGATTTCGTCAGCTCGTATCTTTGCCGTCGCAGCTCCGGTTGGCACGCTACCAGTTCCTGTGCGTAGCTGGTATAACCATCTTCCTGTCTTCTTTAGATTTCGTTTCATTTTAAGCACGTTCGGTTGGTCGAATTCAACGCCAAAGTTGGCCGTCCGAATTCTTTAAATTGCACTTGTTAAATTCCATTTTTGAACCCGGGACTTCGGATTCAATTTCTGACACCACCAGTAGACTCGTGGTGTCGTTCTGGCATGTTTCCATATAAAGTATGTTTGATTTCGAGAACGTGGGCCCTGGCACGTATTTCGGTGCAAAATGGGTCACACTTTTCGAGTCAACGGGTCACTTTGAGATCGGCTCATCGGAATCCAATTCCGGATATACCGTTGAGTTCGTATCTTCATTTTGGACTCGTTGACATATAATTTGCCGAATTTTGAAGACATTTGCTCCGGCACGCATTTCCGTGCAAACAGGATACCAAGTGTCCGTGTCAACGTATCATTTTGAGATCGGCACATCGGAATCCTATTTCGGACATACCGTTGGGTTCGTATCATCATTCTGGATTCGTGGACATATAATTTTCTAGGTTTTGTCGACTTCTATCCCGACACGTTTTTCGGTGCAAAGTGTGTCCAACGGCGGACATTATTTTGACCCAAAATTACCGTTTTGCCCATGTGTCCAAATTGGACTTATGGGTAGGCTATCCTAGCTAATTTAACCGTTCTGGACACGTTGGTAATATTTATTTTATCATCCGACAACATCTGTAGATTTTGATTATGTATTATCCTTAATTTATAATTAATTATTTTTCCAGAAATTGTTACTTTCTGGTTTTGAATTTTTATATATTTTTTAATTTCTGTAAAAATTTGGAAAAAATTGTATTTAAATACTATGTTAATTTAGCTAGTTTATTATAATTTTTCCAGCATTTAATAAGTAGTTTTGATATTTTATAAAAATAGGAAAATAAAACTCATTTTCAGGATACATGTTTTTGCTGATTTTTAATAAATTTTTGTGAGGGTTTGTAAATCCCAGAAAAATTATTATAAATTTCTATAATTAACAAGGATCATTTTGGTACTTTATTTTATATATAATTGAGCTTTTTGTCTATCTCAAAAATTATTGGAACTTAGTGTACAGTTTGATTTATTTATTAAATAATTACGACTTTCAATATTTTGTGTTATTTTGAGTTATAGGCGTATTGGACCTCACCCCGCACTAGTGTAAAGACCCTAGAGAATTAGTTTGGATATAGTGGCACTCCACATTAGACTTTTATGCTAGGTCCCCACTTGGCTAGTATCCAGTTAGGAGTCGTGTCACACCACTAGTGTAATATTGAACATAGCTTAGAACTGAGTTTGTATATAATTATTGACAGGAAACCGGACATCTATATCTTCATACTAGTATTCTTGTTTTGCTCGCGGCAAGTATATCTACAAACTCATTTACTGTCTTTCAATGCTAGAACATGTATTAACCCTGTTAAAATACTGATTATTGAGGTGGCGAGTTAAATCTTCACATGTTGTATTACTTTCAGTACTTGCCATGCTTAGGACAGTTATCATATCTTCATATGCTTCTTACTGGTTCTCAGTACATGTTTTACTATGCTTTATACTACTCAGAGTATTCACATGTTTCATACGGCTCCCAGTACCTGCCATGCTTATACTACTCCCAGTATCTCTCACATGTTTTTACTGTTCTCGTATCTCTAACATGATAGAATATGGGTTATCGGGAAACTGTTAGTAGCGTACGTGATCATGCCCCCATTATCGTACCGAGCAAAGTTTCATTCTATATGATACTGTGCCGTAGGCCATTATCCAGCATTTCTGTACGGAGGTACACCTATGCCTGTACACTTGTACGTATGTACATTTCATTTATAAGTGCCCCAGCACTTTGTACATCTATTGACCGATCACGTACCTGCTACAGTTTTGAACATTACATATACATCTGTCTCTATGACATATGTATCCTTGCCATGATAGATTATGAGTTATACCATGATTCCAGGTATGCCATGTTCCCTATGTTACTATGATACTGTGATCCTAGTTGTACCATGAGGCCATGTTTTCCAGTATTTCCTGTTTTATAGACTTATCACACCATGTTTCTTGTTGTACATCTCTTTCATTATATGTTCAGTACTTTAGTTGTAGAGGTTGTACTTGCTCCCGTCCTGACAGGATAACGTTGTAGGTTTACTTTTCGAGAAGGAAATGCTATGTGTTACATGTTATGGTACTGCATTGAGGACCTGGCCTTAGCTCCAGAAGAGGCCCCAGCGGGGAACCTTGCTTAGATATCTTTCTTGTGTTTTGGGACTTAGACTTTGGTCTGTACTTATATTTGGATACTGGACTTTGTCTCCAGTTAGATACTTTGGAAGTGTATTATTTAAGTCTGTGCTCATGTTACCTTCGCTTATAGATGCTGTGTTGTGATGAACTTTAAATATGGTTTTAGAACTGTTAGCTGCTTAGATTCTTTATTGTCCATACTTAGAACAGCTTACTACGCTTTGACCAAGCGTAGGCTGGACATGGCTCGGCCCGGCCCAACAATTTGGGTAACGGGTCGTGACATATTTTTTTGGCGGCCCATGCAGGTCTTGACTTAAGTTGTTTGGTTACGTTATTGTACCAAACATGCCTGTAATTAGGATCTAGGACAACTTGATACAACTAGGAATAAATAATTAGAACACCTAGAGGATTTCTAGGATTGCAACATAGGAGAACTCATCACAGCATAGGACCGTTAACTGTATTTAGTATCTTGTTTGAAATTCAGTGTGTTAAAATTTTGACCAAGTTTGTACCCTTGGAATGACCCCTGAGGATCTCACTCTAATCTTATCTAAAAATCTGTTTCCACTTATTTCTATTTGATCTTTCTTAAATTCGTTGTTGAATTTAATTTCTGATTTTCGTTGTTAACTTTGATCTTGTATCATGATAAATTTTGTGGATTGAATTATGATATATCCTGATAAGGTAAACGTCTGCTTTAGTTATGGAGTTTAGAATTTATCGCAGCCATATTAGCTGGTATGACAAAAACATAGAGCCTTATTTCGGATATACTATCCTATTCATAGAATTTAGATTTTCTCGCAGCCATACCGGTTGAAGTGGCGAGAATTCTAGATAACATGATTATAGGGTGTATACCTTAGTTATGACTTTATCGTTTATTGCATATAAGCTTACTGGTGTGGCAAAAATTTTGGCAACATGATTTCAGGAAGACGTGTATGGTTATCAGATAATATCTCAACTTGGTTCACTTTGTTATGACCGAATGAGCAAGAATATATTCTTATTATCATTCTTTCCAGTCTTGATTAACTCTGTTCCATCTACAACTAGAATTATAGGTTCTCTAGGACTCTCCAATATAATTGCTTTTATGTTATCTTTTGGGCATAATTATTTTTGTGTTCCATCTTTCCTATGACTCGACTAAACTCTTCTTCGTTAACCACTTGGATAATTCTTCTCGTTATGTATCCCATTGTCTTCGTACCATTCTTGAAGATTTTTTGATAAATTTTTCTGTCTTGCTCGACCCTTTAACTTGTTTGGACACTGTTATGGATTGCTTGACCCAGTCTTAGGCCTTGTTACCTTCTATTTGATAGACGACCGAAATAGCAAAACTTTGTTAACTGATTCTGTAGTATAACTATAGATGTATTGTGTGATTGTGATAAATACTTTTCCTAGGGATTGGTTGGATTAAGTTTATAGGACGAGTATAAGTGACTGACTATAGTAAACTTGGAAACCATTAAGAATGATTGTATTGATAGTATGACTTGATGATAGGGTATCTAATATGGAGAAATGAGATAGTATATTATTGTGACTATGGATTGAGGATTAGGATCTTGTGCTTAGCAGTTTAAGGATTTAGCATTTGTAAAAATTTTGGTTGGTTATCTATAGCTAATTACATGTGATTAGAGGGCAGATCGATATATGGATTGATATAGAATAAGTTAGAATGAAATATAATATTGCGTACGAGATCGAAAAGATATCAGTTAAAAAGACAAAGAGCAAGACAAAGACATATGTACATTGATAATTAATAAATTGGGAGTTTTGAAATTGAGGATTTATATTCGGAGGACTTGTTGAGTAAAAAGAAGAAGGCCCTACGCCAAGGATAAATATTGAACGTATAATTTCAAGGAGAAACTATAGGAAAGGATTGACGACAAATAATGCAAAGGGCCAGTGGATTGATAGAATATGGATACTTAGGATGAGATAAGGAAATCCAGTATTTACAATTGAGGTTGGAAATATGATTGATGATTAAGCATTTTTGGCTTATAAACATACCCAAAGAATGACCTATAGTTTAGGGTATACATAAATGTTCCATGTTAGTATGGAAGATTCTAAAGGATATATGACGTAGTTTATGATAGAAGGACTTTGTTGAACCTGAATCAAAAAGATTGTAAGGAGAAACAGAAGAGATGATTACAAGGATAGCAGATTGAGTATCGTAGCCAGAGCAGCTACATGTTATAGTTTGACCGGTTGGATGATTTTTAATTTCGAGGACGAAATTTTTGTAAGGTGGGTAGGATGTAAGCCCCCTGAATTTCAGGGTTTATTTTTATTTTTCTGAATGAATTGTTTTCGATAAATATATTATTATTTAATTATTTTGATCATTAATGTACCTTTCCATGACTTTGATTTCTGGAGCGTCAGGGATACCAATCTCTGGAAACTCTCTTTACGAGTTTTATAGTAGACAAGATTATCTTCACTTTGATATATCGTGTCCCACCTGAACTCGTTTCCTTGTACTCTTTTTGTATCGCGCAATTTCGGGTCAACTTAGACCGATTAATCATTGAATAATTATTCCTACTTTTATTTTTGACCTTCGTTTGCACGTTACCGTGACTTTTAATTTAGGAGAACGAGACCAGTCGTTTTCCCAGAACCAACTTCTCATGAATGATCTTCTCGAGACGCTCTCCCCCCATGACCTTCGTGTCCCACTCAGACACTCCATTTTGTGCTCCATTTTCTTCGCACAACTTCCGGGTCAATTTAGGCCGATTTATTTTCTACCATGAAACCTGATTTAATTTCCAATTTAATTTTGGGACCCGACATCGACCCAACCTAGCCGACCCAAAGTATGAACGTGGCCCACATGAAGCCTACTACCCGCATGACGCTTGTGTCCCATTTATTGGAGTCCCCGCATATTATTTATTTTCCCATGATTATAAATATCCATTTTAATTCGAATATTGCACCCGATTCGATTTTGACCCGACCCGGCTCGACTGAACCCGAACCCAAGCTCCATATTGTCCTCTCATGACTGTCCAAATACCCTACACAATATTTCTCTTTTTCCTATTTTGAAAATATCTCCTCTCTCTACTTTTAAATATCCCACATATTTATATATATACATATATATATAAATAAATAAATACCTCTCTCTCTCTCTCTCTCTCTCTTCACTAAACATACACCCCCCTCCCATCACAGCACACCCCCTCTCTCTCACTCAACCGACCTCTCTCTCTCTCCCTCTCTCATAATATCTAAACTCTCACTCTATCTCTCTATTATATTTATACACACACTCTCTCTCTCTTTATATTAAACACAACACACACACACAGAGCACCCCACTCCCTACACACTCGGCCGAACCCCCCCATGGCCGACCACCATCGTGAGCTCACCACCACCTCCTCCATCTTCTTCTCCTTCTCCTCCTTCCCGACACAGCCACTCCAGCCAACTCCCTCCTCCTTTCTCACTTCGAACCACCACACATCACCACCATTACCACCACCATCAACTACACCTCCACCACCATAGCCCGAACCGCCGCCGCCACCGCATCACCACCACTCAGCCACCGCACGGCCGCCGTGGGCGACCCCCCCTAGGCGCACGAACCTCCGGCGAGCCACCTTGTGGCCAACGCCCGCTTCCCCGACGCGCCGAATAGGCTATTCGTGCGTTTTCAACGAAATCCCGTCGACACGCGCGGAGGAAAGTTTCAGAAATTGTGTTTCGGGACAGCAACTTCGCACGTATTTTCTGGGAGATCCGACCATTGGATCGGCGAACTCCTTGCTCCGTCGTAATCTCGGTATATCCATCTTCACTCCTGTCAATTTTCGTCTGTTAATTTCGTCGTTTGATACCTCAAAACTGGCCACCAAGTTGACGTTTTAAATTGAACTATTTTTGGACAGTTTTGTGGAGCCGACTTCGTCAGCTCGTATCTTTGCCATCGCATCTCCGGTTGGCGCGCTACCATTTCCTGTGTGCAGCTGGTATAACCATCTTCCTGTCTCCTTTAGATTTCGTTTCATTTTAAGCACGTTCGGTTGGTCGAATTCAACGCCAAAGTTGGTCGTCCGAATTCTTCAAATTGCACTTGTTAAATTCCATTTTTGAACCCGGGACTCCGGATTCAATTTCTGACACCACCAGTAGACTCGTGGCATCGTTCTGGCATGTTTTCATATAATGTATGTTTGATTTGGAGAACGTGGGCCCTGGCACGTATTTTGGTGCAAAGCGGGTCCCACTTTTTGAGTCAACGGGTCACTTTGAGATCGGCTCATCGGAATCCAATTCCGGATATACCGTTGAGTTCGTATCGTCATTCTGGACTCGTTGACATATAATTTGCTGAATTTTGAAGACATTTGCTCCGGCACGCATTTCCGTGCAAACCAGATACCAAGTGTCCGTGTCAACGTATCATTTTGAGATCGGCACATCGGAATCCTATTTCGGATATACCGTTGGGTTCGTATCATCATTCTGAATTTGTGGACATATAATTTGCTAGGTTTTGTAGACTTCTATCCTGACACGTTTTTCGGTGCAAAGTGTGTCCAACGGCGGACATTATTTTGACCCAAAATTACCGTTTTGCCCCTGTGTCCAAATTGGACTTATGGGTAGGCTATCCTAGCTATATTGACCATTCTGGACACGTTGGTAATATTTATTTTATCATCCGACAACATCTGTAGATTTTGATTATGTATTATCCTTAATTTATAATTAATTATTTTTCCAGAAATTATTACTTTCTGGTTTTGAATTTTTATATATATTTTAATTTCTGTAAAAATTTGGAAAAAATTGTATTTAAATACTATGTTAATTTAGCTAGTTTATTATAATTTTTCCAGCATTTAATAAGTAGTTTTGATATTTTATAAAAATAGGAAAATAAAACTCATTTTCAGGATACATGTTTTTGCTGATTTTTAATAAATATTTGTGAGGGTTTATAAATCCCAAAAAAATTATTATAAATTTCTATAATTAACAAGGATCATTTTGGTACTTTATTTTATATATAATTGAGCTTTTTGTCTATCTCAAAAATTATTGGAACTTAGTGTACAGTTTGATTTATTTATTAAATAATTACGACTTTCAATATTTTGTGTTATTTTGAGTGATAGGCGTATTGGACCTCACCCCGCACTAGTGTAAAGACCCTAGAGAATTAGTTTGGATATAGTGGCACTCCACATTAGACTTTTATGCTAGGTCCCCACTTGGCTAGTATCCAGTTAGGAGTCGTGTCACACCACTAGTGTAATATTGAACATAGCTTAGAACTGAGTTTGTATATCATTATTGACAGGAAACCGGACATCTATATCTTCATACTAGTATTCTTGCTTTGCTCGAGGCAAGTACATCTACAAACTCATTTACTGTCTTTCAATGCTAGAACATGTATTAACCCTGTTAAAATACTGAACATTGAGGTGGCGAGTTAAATCTTCACATGTTGTATTACTTTCAGTACTTGCCATGCTTAGGACAGTTATCATATCTTCATATGCTTCTTACTGGTTCTCAGTACATGTTTCACTATGCTTTATACTACTCGGAGTATTCACATGTTTCATACGGCTCCCAGTACCTGCCATGCTTATACTACTCCCAGTATCTCTCACATGTTTTTACTGTTCTCGTATCTCTAACATGATAGAATATGGGTTATGGGGAAACTGTTAGTAGCGTACGTGATCATGCCCCCATTATCGTACTGAGCAAAGTTTTATTCTATATGATACTGCGCCGTAGGCCATTATCCAGCATTTCTGTACGGAGGTACACATATGCCTGTACACTTGTACGTATGTATATTTCATTTACAAGTGCCCCAGCACTTTGTACATCTATTGACCGATCATGTACCTGCTACAGTTTTAAATATTACATATACATCTGTCTCTATGACATATGTATCCTTGCCATGATAGATTATGAGTTATACCATGATTCCAGGTATGCCATGTTCCCTATGTTACTATGATACTGTGATCCCAGTTCTACCATGAGGCCATGTTTTCCAGTATTTCCTATTTTATAGACTTGTCACACCATGTTTCTTGATGTACATCTCTTTCATTATATGTTCAGTACTTTAGTTGTAGAGGTTGTACTTGCTCCCGTCCTGACAGGATAACGTTGTAGGTTTACTTTTCGAGAAGGAAATGCTATGTGTTACATGTTATGGTACTGCATTGAGGACCTGGCCTTAGCTCCAGAAGAGGCCCCAGCGGGAAAACTTGCTTAGATATCTTTCTTGTGTTTTGGGACTTAGACTTTGGTCTGTACTTATATTTGGATACTGGACTTTGTCTCCAGTTAGATACTTTGGAAGTGTATTATTTAAGTCTGTGCTCATGTTACCTTCGCTTATAGATGCTGTGTTGTGATGAACTTTAAATATGGTTTTAGAACTGTTAGCTGCTTAGATTCTTTATTTTCCATTCTTAGAACAGCTTACTACGCTTTGACCAAGCGTAGGCTGGATATGGCTCGGCCCGTCCCCACAATTTGGGTACCGGGTCGTGACAGATATGCCTAGGAAATGCATGTCCAAAAGTTAAATTCTAGAACAGGGATAAAATCATAATTTCGGGTTAAAACGATGTCCGCTGTTGGACTCGCTTTGCACCGAAATGTGTGCCAATATCTACGGTATCTAAAGTCATCAAACTACATGTCTACAAATTTATTTTGATGAGACGAACCCAACGGTATGTCCAATTTTGGATTACAGTGGGCCGTGCACAAAATCGTCCGTTGAGTGGGATTGTGGGCCCGCCAAAATGACGTCCCAGTCAACCTTCTCAAAATTGAACCAAACTTGGCTCACAGGACCAGAAAAATATTTCGTGTCCAATGGAGCAAGTTTCGTCGCGATTTGATGAGTATACACGAAGTTGTGACTTAATTTACAATAGGTCGATACGGGGGTATCTCGAAAGATACGCACTGATTTCGTCGCACATATGCAACAAAATCGGGTTCCGCCAATTCCCATACGTCGACAACATCCATACGCGCCTTTCGATACGTATAGTGCGTGACCACGTCTGTAACATCCAGTTTTCCAAATGAGGGTAATTTTGAAATTTTGTATTTTAATTTATTTAATTATGATGTTTAAATAATAATATAATTTTTGGTGATTTTTAATCATATTAAAACTATTTAAAATTATGACTTGTGATTTTGGTGTTTTGCTAGTGAAACCGTAGAGCCTGTCTACCCTAGAGCCTAGCCATGTGATGAGGGCATTTCATTTATCATTTTAGTTTGAGGGTATTTTTGTCATTTTAGAATTATTTGAATTTAATATATTTTATTAGGAATTTAAAATGATTTATTTGAATGGTGTGATTTAAATACTAGTTTATTTATTGCCATGTGATTTTGGTTAGCCTAACCTAGATTGGACCTAACCTAGATTAGCCATAGCCTAGTTTAGCTAGCCACTTTGAGTTTAGTTAGTATTGAATAGTGGTTTGAGTCATTTTTAGCTAAGAGGGTGGTTTGCAACTTAACTAGGAAAGAGCCCTAGATTCTCGGCCACCCATTAGCCTTGATTCATTGCTAGCCCTTAGATGAAATCTAAAAACCCTAACCCTAACTAAAGTGGCCAGCCAAGACCCCCCCTTGCCTATATAATGTCGCCTTAGGGATTTGAGCCTCTTTTTTTATTAGTTCTTCATTTTCCTAAAAGACTAGGTAAGTCTTTATTATTTTCTTCATAGTTTAATCAATAGGACTCCTTTTTGATTGGGATTTCTTTCATTGTGTTATAATCAATGTTCTCTTGCTGATTGTGGAGTCAAATCTCAGTTTCTTATCAATTTGAAGGATTGGGTGGCTTTTGGAGATTCCCACATTGAAGGAGCTTTTGTGTTGGAGAACACCCATAGGTAAATTCCTATCCACCCATTGAAATTAGGTTTTCATTGCATTGATACCTAGCGCTAGGTGTCCTGGTCCTGTAGAAATAGGGTTTGCTAATTTTCGTGTCCTGTACGTGTCCATATCGGACACGTATCAGTTCTGTGCGCAGGTGTTCGACGAAATGCCACAAAGGGCATTTCGATCGAGTTTTCGTGATGTGTTTGAATAAGAAGTAGTATTTTAGTGTTGCTTACACGTTTTTGATACACTGAGGTGATTTCCTGTCGATTTTGTGTCATGTCGAGCCCTTGGACACGCCTGCGCACGTGCGGACAGCAGTGTCTTGCTGCTCGTGGGTTCGTGTGGGTTATCCTGGACACGTGGGCGCGTGTCCTTTGACACAGAGCTCGGGGCAGTGTCTGACACGACACTCCCCAAGTCTCGTGTCACTTGGTTGCATGTCGGATGCGTGCGGACATGAGCGCTGGTCACTCGAGCTCGTGCAGGCTCGTACGTGCGTATGCATTGGTTTGGACACATCCGTGTCTAGTTTTTGGACACGACATTGAATATATGACACGTGCACATATCAGTTATTAACTAACTACCTACATTTCATCATTTCATGGCTGATCGAATGTTAAATAGGAAAATCCCCAAATTTCTGATACTGCAAGTATCAGTGAGCTGTTATTCACTGTTTCCCTATTTCAATCTGCATCTTAATGATTAATATCATGTGTTTTACTATGGTTTAAATTGCTGTACACAAATATCATGTTTAGGATGTAGGGGATTCATTTTGTGTTGAATTGTTGAATAGGAAATTCCTATTTGACTGATACACAATGTATCAGTGAGCCTTTGAACTGTTCATAATTTTTTCCTGTGTTTAAAATCCTGTTAATTGGTAATAAATTGTATACTAAATTAGATCCTAACATTCCTGATCACTGTTAGTTAATTATATATTAGAATAGGCTTGGTTTTAGATGGAAAATTGAGGAAGTGTTCAGTTAACTGATACACATGGTATCAGTGACTGTACACTGTATGATTCCTGAGTAAATTCCTGTGCATGACACACACTAAATTCCTGTCATTGTCTCTTGTACACACATGTACTACATGTCACTATTAACATGTTGTATTGGTGAACACACATCTACACAAACCTGAGAATTGAATTTGGGTGTCAATTAATTGATGTGATTCATGAATGGTTACATGAATTGATTTTTCTATTCCCTTGCCTAACTGTCATTGAACTGTCAATGGGTATTCAAATCTGAGAACTGTATTGTATTTACTGTTAGGATGTTTAACCCTGAGATTGTGGCATGAGTTGTGATTCCCTGATTTTAAACTGAGATATTGATTAGATAATTAGCTGATATCCTGTGCTACATTTGATTCACTGATGAGAGAAAACCTAAAAACTGAATGGTATTATTACAAAATCTGAGAACTGATTGTTCAACTGTTGAGTAATTTGGTATAGCCGAACTGTTTCCCTGTTTTGAACTGAGAAATTATCCTCTATAATGTTAACTGATGATAGGAATTGAGGCTCACACATGGTATGGCACACACTCAAATTCCTGTCCTTGCATTTCCTGTCACACACATGTTACATGGCTGTGATTTCCCTCTAATGAATACACTGTTTTTATTTTCCTGCACACATGTTACATGAACACCCACTTGTACACACAAGTTCCTCTCTACACACACACACACCCCCTAATGACCTGCCACCCACCTTCCTTACTGTAATCCTGTGTACACTAGTTTGCATTACCTGTCACATATTGTCTCACACACACACACACACACACACACACACACACACACACACACACACACACACAGTCATCTACATGAACACACACACACTAGCCTACACTCATTCACTCACACACTCCCTAAATTCCTGTACACTGGTACACATGTCCTGCTAACACACATGCCCACATGCATGTCTCAGCCCCTTTATGAGTTTCCTGCACTGTTTAAAATTCAGTCACATTCACTTTCCTCTTATCACACACACATATATAAATTCATTAAACACACATAAATGCATCATATATATGTATATATATATATATATATATATACATAGATAATTCCTAATCTCTGTATATGAGCTTTATATATATATATATATTTGTATATGTGGGTAAATAGATATACTAGCCTATGTGTAGATGGTAGAGTAGGATATGGGTATTTCCTATGTGTGATAGCTAATGTGCTAGGCACATGTCTATTTGTATATGTAGATATACATATACATTCATATGTGATAGTGATACATATTCTATATGTGGTATTTGGGCCTATGTTGTGTCTGTTAGACTAGTGAGAGCTTAGTCAGACTAGTTTAGACTTGTTAGACCTAGTTTGACCATAGTTGACCTAGTTTGACTTCTTGGTTGATCAAGAGTTGACTTTGGCCTAGATTGACCTAGATTCATGTAGAATGCATTGTAGTGTTTTATTTTACCATTTTAGACTTGTTGTGACTTGTGCTGTTCTGATTAGGAGCCAGACACCTCTCCTCGGACAGTATTCTAGTTGGACACTCAGATAGCAGGCGAGTACATTCTCTGATCATTTCATATCTTGTTTAGGATTAAATTTTCTCCTTTAGATTATCTTACTTGATGCTGACACGTTGGTAACACGGATTAGTACTATATGGATCCCTTCATGAGATGTTATCCTTCTCGGGAGCATCAGATACTTTTTTCCAGTGTGTTTCACTTACATCACGTATCTTATGCTTCTATTAGCATAAATTTTTGGGAATCAGCTAGTGACTCATGTACTCTCATGATCACCGAGCCTTCACGAATCAATTCATGAATCACCCTATACGGGTTAGTAGTTAGTCACGAATCTTAACGTAACTTGACTGGATCCTTGTGTATTGATTGGGGTACGGGAGAGTATGAATGGTCATGTGAATAAATATCCAAAATTAGTATAGTCATGAATCACTCTTAGTGTAGTCATGAATCAGTCCTAAGCCATTCACATGTTCGTCTGTACTCTAAATCACTAGCACTGTCTCTCTCTTATATATTATATATATTTACTTACTGTCTCTCTTTTATATATCATGGATATTTACTTACTGTCTCTCTCTTATATTATGATGTTCTTCAGTTTTCTGTATTTTATTCTCTAGCATGATTACATTTCCTTTCCTGTTATGACTTGTTGAGATGTATTGTGCTCGCTCCTGTCCTGACTGGACCTGTTGAAATATTACAGAGGATGAGGACGAGGCGGGCTGTCCCACTTATTATGGGGCTACCCAAGATGATAGTACAGACTTGGACCAGCAGCAGGAGTCTTTAGCTGTGGACGACACTCCTCTAGACTAGGATGTCTTCTTTTATTCATTCTGGATGATTATATATATTGGTACTTGGGATTGGGATATGTATTTATCTTAGACACTTAGACTCTCTGTTTGTACTTGAGATTTTCTTTCTTTTCAGCAGTATTTATCTATCTATCATTCCATCTTATCTTCTGCCTTAGTTTGTGATTGAGTTTACTTCTGCTATGTCACCCTCATTCGGAGAGTATAAACTGTTTAGTATTATATTGTTAGATGTTGAGACCTAGGACAGCGTTCTACCGCCGACACTGCGGCGTAGGCTGGACGTACCCATGTCTCGTGCCCTTACTCTAGGGTGCGGATCATGACACGTTTTTAGTGGTGGCCCATGCAGGTCGAGTTTATGTAGTGGTATTCGAACTAGAGTATCACTACAGCCTGCAGTAGGATTAGAATATTTTTGAGGGTACTCATTCACACTAGGAAAACTCTTAGTCAGATTTATTTTATCTAAATTTGCTGTTTATTGTCTTCCCTTGAATATAAACTGTCCTCCTTTGAATTTTTGCTTCATTCCCAGTAATTGTTTCTTGTTTTGATCTGTCTTCATAATGGTTATGGAGACATGATCTCATCGCTTCGGTTCGGGGGATACTATCGAGAGGCTGGCCACCTCTCGTCCTGTTCATCAGGGCCTCGAGACCGCAGCTCCTGTTGTGCCGACTCAGGTTGGTATTTCTGCTACATTGGAGGTGCACCTCTGCCTGTACAGAGACTTTCTCCCGTCATTTCCGATTTTTTCAGCAGCAGCGGTTCATGCAGCATCAGCAGCAGACCAGGGGATACCAGCAGGGTGAGCTATCGTCAGAACAGTCGAGGATGCACAGACCATTAGAGATCTTGCTGCAAGTCCCGCTCTTCTCTATTCCATTTCCGCAATTGTCTCTTATAATAATCTTGAAATCCGATTCCATCTGTTCCTTGCTGATTGATTAATTTTGTCATGTTGTTCTTTTGTTATGGTTGTTTTCCTTCAAAAAAAATCATATGGGCTAGGTCTCCTAAATCATGGGATCTAGAATCTTCGATAGTCGTGTTAGTTGGCATAGTGAGGACACGTAGTCAGATTTTAGATGTATTTCTCGAGTATAGGAATTTAAGGTTTTTGTCGTCGCTTGCGGCAGTGCGAAAGTTTTAAATACCATGAACCTAGAGATACGTACCTTAGTCAAGGACTCTGTGATTATCATTGCCTTGCTCACTAGCATGATGAAGACTCTGGGCAACATGATTTTGGACAGACGCATATGATTATCAGATTGTATCTTGAGAAGGTTTTTAAACATATCATCTCTATCGTACCATTCTGTTGTTATAAATTGTACTCCATCATCAAATAACTTAGGAGTAGGAGTATGAGTAGGAGTGGCTTAGCTGTTATTATAAATCTAGTGTAACTTCTTGCTATAAAATTCTTCTTAATACAATGAACCGATGATTTTTGTTAGACCTTAACTTAGATTTGATATTATAACTCTGGTTTCAAAATGGTTCCTTCTTTTAAATAGATAAGCAGAACAGATTTTATCATTATCTTATTCTTGCCATTATTTCTTGTATTACCTTAGAATATATAATATAGTGGACACAGATGCTTGCCTGAAACGTATGTATGTTACACTTGATTACCCACCTATCTAAATACATATTAATATGTTGATGTTAATTTCTCAAATCCCAATAATTCTAATATAGGACAGTATCAGTGACTAGTTCTCCGTTTTCCCGATTAATTTCGTAAATTAAAGTTAAAATTTCATGTTATTAGTTGTTGTTTACATTACTGCACATATATGTTACATACAGGATTTCAAGTCTTAAAGAATTTGGTTGAAATTGGTTGAGTTTTGCGTTGAATTTGTCAAATCTGAGACTGTGTACATATTAAACCCTTAACCCTGAATTCTAAGTGTTTAGTTCAATTTGCAGTTTTAAATTGTAATGTTTTGAGCCGTATACATTGTTGTGTGTAGGTATATAAGTTAGGTTTCATACTCTTACATGTTAGGTTGTGGTTGTGGTAAACATTGAGTTGGTTTTGATGTTCGAATTTCTCCAAAATTTTGAAAACTGAATACATGTTAACATTTTGCATTGCTTTCAAATGCGTAGTTCAATTTCAGATCTAATATGTAATATTGAACTAAGCTGAATGATGAACCCTTCATTTCAAGTTTTAACCCATGAACATTTGACACTCTACACTAATGTTCATAACTGCCATGAAAACCTAACCCTTCATCTCTATGTTATGTTCATATAGCTATATATATATATATATATATATATATATATATATATATATATATAAAAAAAAAAATATATATATATATATATATATATATATAGTTCTGTATACATGTTATAATGTATGTAGGTGCATAATTAAATCTCTACCTCTCTATACATATAGATATACATATATATATGGTTAGCCATGCATGTTATGAGTAAATAGCTTGTGCCTTGTAGACTGTTTAACCAATATGCCATGAATAGTGTAACTTGATAACTATTGTTTTGAGACCCAAATCCTTCTATACACTTTCATGTATATTTCACACACACAAGCCTACTATCTAACCATATGAACATGTCTACATACACCCATACACACATAACCTTTATATAATGTTAGCTTTTCCCTCTTTAACACTCTCTCTTTCTATATGTATTATATTGTGATTGGATTCAATGCTATTGACTTTCGTTCCTTAAACTTTTGGTTTTGATTTTTTCTTAAATAGTACCCCTTTATAGATGATTAGTAGTTATCTTATTTTATTTTTGATAATTACCAGTTTTCATATAGGACGGTAGACTACCTTACAGCCTTAATGATTGTTGTTTTTGTAACTTTTCTACTTCAACACCCTTGATTGCTTGTAAGTTTTGATAACCTATGATTGTTTTGGTCTAGTGTGACTAGTATACCTAGATGAGACTTTCATTACCACCGTATGCCATGACCCTGTATGCCGTCCTTTTAAATTGTATGATTGATTAAGTTTTGAGACTTTGATTGTGGGGTGTTTGACCTAGAAGGACTACTACCATCTTAAATTTCGAGGACAAAATTTTTATAAGGTGGATAGGATTATAACACCCAGTTTTCCAAATGAGAGTAATTTTGAAATTTTGTATTTTAATTTATTTAATTATGATGTTTAAATAATAATATAATTTTTGGTGATTTTTAATCATATTAAAACTATTTAAAATCATGACTTATGATTTTGGTATTTTGCTAGTAAAACCGTAGAGCCTGTCTACCCTAGAGCCTAGCCATGTGATAAGGCATTTCATTTATCATTTTAGTTTGAGGGTATTTTTGTCATTTTAGAATTATTTGAATTTAATATATTTTATTAGGAATTTAAAATGATTTATTTGAATGGTGTGATTTAAATACTAGTTTATTTATTGCCATGTGATTTTGGTTAGCCTAACCTAGATTGGACCTAACCTAGATTAGCCATAGCCTAGTTTAGCTAGCCACTTTGAGTTTAGTTAGTATTGAATAGTGGTTTGAGTCATTTTTAGCTAAGAGGGTGGTTTGCAACTTAACTAGAAAAGAGCCCTAGATTCTAGGCCACCCATTAGCCTTGATTCATTGCTAGCCCTTAGATGAAATCTAAAAACCCTAACCCTAACTAAAGTGGCCAGCCAAGACCTCCCCTGCCTATATAACGTCTTCTTAGGGATTTGAGCCTCTTTTTTATTAGTTCTTCATTTTCCTAAAAAACTAGGTAAGTCTTTATTATTTTCTTCATAGTTTAATCAATAAGACTCCTTTTTTATTAGGATTTCTTCCATTGTGTTCTAATCAATGTTCTCTTGCTGATTGTGGAGTCAAACCTCAGTTTCTTATCAATTTGAAGGATTGGGTGGCTTTTGGAGATTCCCACATTGAAGGAGCTTTTGTGTTGGAGAACACCCATAGGTAAATTCCTATCCATCCATTGAAATTAGGTTTTCATTGCATTGATACCTAGCCCTAGGTGTCCTAGTCCTATAGGAATAGGGTTTGCCAATTTTCGTGTCATGTACGTGTCCGTATCGGACACGTATCAGTTCTGTGCGCAGGTGTTCGACGAAATGCCACAAAGGGCATTTCGATCGAGTTTTCGTGATGTGTTTGAATAGAAAGTAGTGTTTTAGTGTCGCTTACATGTTTTTGATACACTGAGGTGATTTCATGTCAATTTTGTGTCGTGTCGAGCCCTTGCACACGCCTGCGCGTGCACGGACAGCAGTGTCCTTCTGCTCGTGGGTTCGTGTAGGTTATCCTGGACACGTGGGCGCGTGTCCTTTGACACAGAGCTCGGGGCAGTGTCTGACACGACACTCCCCAAGTCTCGTGTCACTTGGTTGCGTGTCGGGTACGTGCGGACACGAGCACTGGTCACTCGAGCTCGTGCAGGCTCGTGCGTGCGTGTGCATTGGTTTGGACACATCCGTGTCTGGTTTCTGGATACGACATTGAATGTATGACACGTGCACATATCAGTTATTAACTAACTACCTATATTTCATCATTTCATGGCTGATCGAATGTTAAATAGAAAAATCCCCAAATTTTTGATACTGCAAGTATCAGTGAGCTGTTATTCACTGTTTCCCTATTTCAATCTGCATCTTAATGATTAATATCATGTGTTTTACTATGGTTTAAATTGCTGTACACAAATATCATGTTTAGGATGTAGGGGATTCATTTTGTGTTGAATTGTTGAATAGGAAATTCCTATTTGACTGATACACAATGTATCAGTGAGCCTTTGAACTGTTCATAATTTTTTTGTGTTTAAAATCCTGTTAATTGGTAATTAATTGTATACTAAATTAGATCCTAACATTCCTGATCACTGTTAGTTAATTACATATTAGAATAGGCTTGGTTTTAGATGGGAAATCGAGGGAGTGTTCAGTCAACTGATACACAAGGTATCAGTGACTGTACACTGTATGATTCCTGAGTAAATTCCTTTGCATGACACACACTAAATTTCTGTCATTGTCTCCTGTACACACATGTACTACCTGTCACTATTAACTTGTTGTATTGGTGAACACACATCTACACAAACCTGAGAATTGAATTTGGGTGTCAATTAATTGATGTGATTCATGAATGGTTACATGAATTGATTTTTCTATTCCCTTGCCTAACTGTCATTGAACTGTCAATGGGTATTCAAATCTGAGAACTGCATTGTATTTACTGTTAGAATGTTTAACCCTGAGATTGTGGCATGAGTTGTGATTCCCTGATTTTAAACTGAGTTATTGATTAGATAATTAGCTGATATCCTGTGCTATATTTGATTCACTGATGAGAGAAAACCTGAAAACTGAATGGTATTATTATAAAATCTGAGAACTGATTGTTCAACTGTTGAGTTATTTGGTATAGCCGAACTGTTTCCCTGTTTTGAACTGAGAAATTATCCTCTATAATGTTAACTGATGATAGGAATTGAGGCTCACACATGGTATGGCACACACTCAAATTCCTGTCCTTGCATTTCCAGTCACACACATATGTTACATGGCTGTGATTTCCCTCTAATGAATACACTGTTTTCATTTTCCTGCACACATGTTACATGAACACCCACTTGCACACACAAGTTCCTCTCTACACACACACACACCCTAATGACCTGCCACCCACCTTCCTCACTGTAATCCTGTGTACACTGGTTTGCATTACCTGTCACATATTGTCACACACACACACACACACACAGTCATCTACATGAACACACACACACTAGCCTACACTCATTCACTCACACACTCCCTAAATTCCTGTACACTGGTACACATGTCCTGCTAACACACATGCCCACATGCATGTCTCAGCCCCGTCATGAGTTTCCTGCACTGTTTATAATTCAGTCATATTCATTTTCCTCTCATCACACACACATATGTAAATTCATTAAACACACATAAATGCATCCTATATATGTATATATATATATATATATATATATATATATATATATATATATATATATATATATATATACATAGATAATTCCTAATCTATGTATATGAGCTTTATATATATATATATATATATATATATATATATATATATATATATATATATATATATATATATATATATATATATATATTTGTATATGTGGGTAAATAGATATACTAGCCTATGTGTAGATGGTAGAGTAGGATATGGGTATTTCCTATGTGTGATAGCTAATGTGCTAGGCACATGTCTATTTGTATATGTAGATATACACATACATTCATATGTGATAGTGATATATATTCTATATGTGGTATTTGGGCCTATGTTGTGTCTGTTAGACTAGTGAGAGCTTAGTCAGACTAGTTTAGACTTGTTAGACCTAGTTTGACCATAGTTGACCTAGTTTGACTTCTTGGTTGTCCAAGAGTTGACTTTGGCCTAGATTGACCTAGATTCATGTAGAATGCATTGTAGTGTTTCATTTTACCATTTTAGACTTGTTGTGACTTGTGCTGTTCTGATTAGGAGCCAGACACCTCTCCTCGGACAGTATATTTCAGTTGGACACTCAGATAGCAGGCGAGTACATTCTCTGATCATTTCATATCTTATTTAGGATTATATTTCCTGCTTTAGATTATCTTACTTGATGCTGACACGTTGGTAACACGGATTAGTACTATATGGATCCCTTCATGAGATGTTATCCTTCTCGGGAGCATCAGATACTTTTGTTCAGTGTGTTTCACTTACATCACGTATCTTATGCTTCTATTAGCATGAATTTTCGGGAATCAGCAAGTGACTCATGTACTCTCATGATCACCGAGCCTTCACGAATCAATTCATGAATCACCCTATACGGGTTAGTAGTTAGTCACGAATCTTAACGTAACTTGACTGGATCCTTGTGTATTGATTGGGGTACGGGGGAGTATGAATGGTCATGTGAATAAATATCCAAAAGTAGTATAGTCATGAATCACTCTTAGTGTAGTCATGAATCAGTCCTAAGCCATTCACATGTTCGTCTGTACTCTAAATCACTAGCACTGTCTCTCTCTTATATATCATAGATATTTACTTACTGTCTCTCTTTTATATATCATAGATATTTACTTACTGTCTCTCTCTTATATTATGCTGTTCTTCAGTTTTCTGTATTTTATTCTCTAGCATGATTATATTTCCTTTCCTGTTATGACTTGTTGAGATTTATTGTGCTCGGTCCTGTTCTGACTGGACCTGTTGAAATATTACAGAGGATGAGGACGAGGCGGACTGTCCCACTTATTATGGGGCTACCGTAGATGATAGTACAGACTTTGACCAGCAGCAGGAGCCTTTAGCTGTGGACGACACTCCTCTAGACTAGGATGTCTTTTATTCATTCTGGATGATTGTATATATTGGTACTTGGGATTGGGATATGTATTTATCCTAGACACTTAGACTCTCTGTTTGTACTTGGGATTTTCTTTCTTTTCAGCAGTATTTATCTATCTATCATTCCATCTTATCTTCTGCCTTAGTTTGTGATTGAGTTTACTTCTGCTATGTCACCCCCATTCGGGGAGTATAAACTGTTCAGTATTATATTGTTAGATGTTGAGACCTAGGACAGCGTTCTACCGCCGACACTGCGGCGTAGGTTGGACGTACCCACATCTCGTGCCCTTACTCTAGGGTGCGGGTCGTGACAACGTCGCCCGGTTTGTCGGGGCGCACGTCGTATCGGGGTATTTTTCTACTTTTTGAAAATAGAATTTATAATTTTTCGTGAAACTTTAACAACGTATAACTTTTTACACACTAGATGAAAAGTGAATCCAGAAGGTGCGTTACAATCTCGGTTATGTTATCTTTGACTGTCTTTAATTATTCTTTACAAAATCCTATTGTACAGAATGAAAAGTTGCCGACAAGTTGGTATTTTAAAACAGTTTTTAATATTCCAGAAAAGTGGTTTTTTTTTCCAACTTCGTCTCGATTTTTTGAGCAAGATGGATGGCCATGTCAAAATCCACCTGGGGATCTCGAAGAGGGTCATATGGGATTTCTATATGAATTTACGAAATTAAAAAAGAAATAGAATTGAGAGAGTAATCAAACGAAAATGTTGGGTACCTTGATTTTACATACTGCTCATGTTTGTTGTTGCTCTCGTTGTTTTCGTGGGACGGGGCTGTTGTTGCGGCGCACGAGTCCGGCCGAGGGAGGTTCGAGGTGAGCGGAGGAGAGAGGAGGAGGGAAGGAGAGAGGAAGTAGAGATTGGGTTAGGGTTTGGGTTTAATAAAACATATATATATATATATATATATATATATATTTTTTTATATATATATATATATATATATATATATATATATATATATATATATATATATATATATATATATATATATATTTTAATAAAACATATATATATATATATATTATATATATATATATATATATATATATATATATATATATATATATATATATATATATATATATATATGTTAAGGAGAGGAACAAAGGGGTCGGCCCCTATGTTGCTGCTACTGCTAGAGGTTGCTTGGTTGGGCGGCTAGCATGCATGCTCTGCTTAGCTAATTAGTGGTCGGTTCCCCCTTTGTGTGGCCGACCACTATATGATATTTTTTTGTTTAAAAAAATTCTTTTTAAATCTAAATCTTAAATCATTATATGTATATATCTATCCAAATATATATAACCATATATTCACCATAAAATCTTCACAATTTTTAAAATAAAAAGTAATATTATCCATCCATATATATATAATATATTTAAAGATATTTATATATATATACAAATTCAATTGACCATAAATATGACAACAAATAATAATAATATCTAATAGTAATGAATATGTGTATTTAATCACCATAAAAATAACTTTAAAAATATAAAATAACAAAAATAGTCCTATCGTGGTTTTGGTGAACTTATACCACACTCATTTTCCGAGTTCAAAAATTATACAAATATTAATCATTATTTAATAATAAAAATACCAATAATTGAACAAATAATTAAATAATTAAAAATTGTGCATGAAATTCTAAAATAATTTAGGAATTATTTCTAAGAACATAAAATATGTCCACATGGCCACCTTGGTCCCATCCCATGCCTACATGGGCTTAAATTTGGTTCGGACCCAGTTCGGACTAAATTGGACAAACCGGTTCATCTAAAAATCAATATATAAAATAATATTTAATAAAAATATGAGTCAATTTACAACTTGGTCTGGTTTTCCTAGTTTGGAAAGAATTATGGCTAGACCTCCCACGACATGGTTAATATACTAGTCAAGGCACACTGCTACAACTTCCGTGCTAAAAGTCATGGTCGTCTAGTGCTCAAAAACTCAACAATGGCTAAGGTCATTTTTAATAATTAATAAATACCATAAATCGTATAAATTTATTTTTAAGACTAATAAAATAAATAAATAATAATTAAAAAATAGGGGTTTTACATCCTACCCAACTTACAAGAATTTTGTCCTCGAAATTTAGGAATAATAGGGTAGATAGGGTTGAGGAATAGAAAGAGTTTATCAATACCAACATACGATTAAATTTTTGGAGGAGGCGATGAAACGACGTTCAACACAACTATGCATTAGAAAATTGTGGAGTCGATATATACAAAATATATCTTGGTTATGGAATTAAATAAGGGTTGCTAATGATGGTGACAAAATTTGATAACCCGAATAAAAATAGTGAAAAATTTAGTAGATCAAAGAGGATAATTAGACATTTGGGGAATATGGTTCCTTGAGGGAAAACTGGATACTAATCGTCTTGGTTGAGTGTTGGATTTAAGTGAACGATTAGAATCATTCTCGAGTGCTCAAGAATAATTGGGAGGGCACGATAACAATTCTAGGGTTGAGGAATGAGGAGTAGTTAAGGGCGAGGATATAGCCACATGAGTCGGTCGGTGGTTATCTACATTTCGTGTATATATAATTGATAGGCAACTAAAGGTGGTACCTTGGATCGATCTATCAAGTACAGTGCATTGTCTTTCTAAAATAAGTAAAAGACAAGAACAATAAAGGTTTCAAGGACGGTGCTATATAGTACGAATACGAGGTTCATAGGCGATGGAAATAATTCCAAAAGAGAATTTTCAAGGCTTTCGCAAATGTGACTCTAGGACAAGTTTAACTATGTCACCATTCACGTAGAATAATACATAAAAAGCGAACCAAAGTGCAATAGGTTGATCAGACCATCATGCACATGTTCTGATTAGACAATATGTTAGTGGATGCACCCAATAAAAAATGTCATGATCAAGCTTGATAATGAAATAAGCTTAAAAAACTGAAGCTACATTAGCAGCATGAGATAGTCAAAATATGAGCAAGGGAGGTACTGATGAAAGAAATTTTAAATAGTCCAAGATCTTTTAAAATCAAGTCTTGCCCGAAGTTTGGGCCTGTACAGTTGGCTTGGTTGACTAGCTAAGTTACGGTCCTCTGAATTTATAGTCTAAGTAAACTTATCAACATGGGTCACAAGGACAAGGCTTTGTTGGGCCGTGAGGTATTCTACCAAACTTACAAGAGTTAAACTACTAGTGTGACGAGATAATGGGTCAAGTAATCAAGGTAATGCACAAGTTAAGCATAAAGAAATTTAGTAGAACATATTCACATATCTGGTCAAAGGGATTGAGTCAAGGTTGGGTCTCTAATTGAAGTCAGGAAGTATTTTGGTGTCATGGTAGAGGTTATAGTTTGGCCATTTTGACCATAAAGTCATATCAAGAAATAGAGTAAAAAAAGACATGTTTTAGTGGGACATGATATATCTACATGAAGGTGGGCTTGTCTAGGTCTTACATATGAAATTTGTTGGAAGGAAAAGTCTAGTGTTGTGCTCCAAATATCCAAGTCACGGTAAGGGATGCCAAAAGATCAAAAATAGAAAGTGGGAGTTCACGAGGTGATAATTAATGTACAAAAATAAAGAAGTTCAAGTTAAAGCATGAAGTAAAATTAATTAAAGAATCTAGTAAAAATAATTTAGGAACACAATTCCGGAGAAAAGATAGTCTCCTAGATGAATACAGTTAAGGAACCATTAAATCATTATTCAAATTGCAAATGAGTTAGAAGGTCGCAATTAAAAGTTCTAGAATTGAAGGAAAGTCAAGTAAGTCAAGGTGGAAATACAGTCACATAGCTTGGTAGATGACGAACAACACTTGTGTACATACTACTATCATGGTCATGAGTGATATAAAAATTAGTGTGGAGTACATCTATCTTATTAGAGCTATCTTGATGGCCTACCATTAAAATTTTAACTCAAGTTCCCTCCAAAAGTTTCTTAATAAAAATTTTCAAAAATAAACCACCAAAATTTGTATTCACTCCAAGCCGTTCTAATTTATCATAAATAATTTTTAAATCACTTTCATAAATCTCAAAGCAAATTTTTGTCATGTTATTGCTGACTTTTTTTTCAAAATTTTACATTTTCAATTCAACTTTCAAACTCAAGAGTTCATAAATCATGAATCTATATATAAAATATCCATAATCAATCATAACTTTAAAACTCTACAAAAATTAATAGCTCCTCCGATAAAAAATTTCTAGCACATACAAAGCAATATCAAAAATTTTGTTCAATATTTTAATGCACTCATCAATTATAACTTCTATTCATGTTAAGTCATTCCAACATAATCACAACTTTTAAATGTTAACTTTATTTGATCAATCAAAACAACCTTATCACAACATTAATATATTTTTTATTTTATTTTAAAAACTTGTGATATTAGCAATCCAACATCAAACTAAATTTTTAAATAATCTTATCAGTCATAAAATCATATATTTTTTTGAAATTTGATAACCAAATTCACAATTTAAGAAAACCAAAATCTAAATAGATTTGTAAATCCTCAATCACAGGACACAATTTAAAATAAAGAAAAATTCTCAAAAATTGTTTTCATAACTTACAAATATTTTAAACCAAAATTTAGAAATCATTACTTCTACAAAAAAAAATTAAAATTTTAATAAACATATTAACCGTAACTTGTACGACTCAATTTAAATAATTTTTTCTGCCACAATTAAAATCTAAGATCATTTTCAAACCAAATTTATAACTGTTCAAAGGTGTATAACTATAATCCAATAAATCATAAACATCAAAACTCGAAAATTAAATAAATTTTATATTTGTTCAAAGATGTATATCTATCACCCAAAAAAAATTTTAATATCACAACTCGAAAAGCAAATCAATTTTATATTTGTTCAAAGATGTATAGCTATAATCCAATAAATCATAAATATCAAATCTCAAAAAGCCAATCAATTTCTTAAATCAAGGGTATAAAGATTCTAGCTTTTTTTTCCTGCAGTATCAATCCTATGGTGTTTACTATTTAGAAATCTCAAGATTAAAACTTTCCTTGGTAATATCCTACTTTATAAATTACAAATCATTAAATCACACTTTTTTAAAAAAACCTTTTTAACTCAATTAGAGTCTTAAATGTATTCCAATTGCCAATATAACCATTCTAGCCATGTGTTCGACCTATGAGCACATACTAGTGTAGTCATCTTCCTAGTTGACACTAAGCACGAAAATAAGAATCAACGGTAGAAAGGAATCAAGCAAGATGCAATTCAAGGAAGTCGAACGAGAGTTCGAAATTTAAAGCCAAGGGAAGAGGTCAAGCTGTATGGATGAGATTCCTAGATTCTAATCCTATGTTGCAGGCTCATATCGGTACAATAACGTAACCGAAGTAACAAACTCGACATGCATGGGCCACCACAAAAATATGTAACGCCCCAGTCCCAAAATACCTGGGGCTAGGTACGTATCATGCCAGCTGTATACATACCAAATATACTCTAATATATGGAAACCTCGTATGAATACATAAGCTGTAAAATACAGTAAACCAAGAGTAATCTAATCTCATCCACAAATAAAGAATAAAAGATATCATATAATCAACTGTAATAAGACTTTGTACAATACGTTGGACGGAGACAAATCCACTACCAACAAGTAAGGAAAAATATACATGAAAACAGAAATGATTTGGCGGGAGTAGCAAAGAAAGACCCAAGACGCGTCATCTCCGAATGAATAAAGAAGATCGCGACCTCGGCTAGAACACCTGCAATATCACAGAAGCACACACCTGGAGAGATAACCAGGTCCTCAGAAGGACGTAACAAGATACAGAAAGAACATGCTATGTACAACTGCATAAATAAATACTATAAACTACAACACAAAAGGGTCCCGAACCATCTAAGTGATATGCACTTTGAGGACAACGTTCTACGAAGGGGCCGTAGGATCAGCAGAGTAAATAAAGAGTGGCAGTAGGTAGCGCTCATCTGAGTCACTATCGGCCATGGGCAGTAAGTAGCGCTCATCTGAGTCACTATCGACCCCGGGGCAGAAGGTAGTGCTCATAAGAGTCACTATCGGCCCACGAATGTGCAAAAAGTAAATGTAGCCCCTACGCTAGTAGCTGTCCCCTTCCCTCCAATGATACAACACATGCGTAGTAACTACGACGCACCAACACATGTCTCTTCCACAATACTGCTTATAATAGATAACTGTCAAGTCTTCTAACATGCATCTATTGACAGTTATTCCTACGCATGCATACGAATGATCAGCCAACAAGCAAGTGACCACTACATGATACTCACAACTCACACACAACTCGTGATACAATCATGACAAAGTCAATAACATGCATCCTATTGGCGGAAGTCTCTTAACTCTAGGTCCACAAGCAAGAAGAAAATAATAAACAAGAAATATAGATATAATAACTTAAATAAAATGCAACTAAATGTAAGTAGTAAAGATGGCAAGATATCTTGCCTGAGGTTATGTACAAAAGAGAATAATCCAGTAGCTCGAACAGACAAATAAACGAAGCAAGAAAATTCAAATCCTGCAGATGACTCCGGATGCTGCAACAAGCATCACGAACGAGTTTGGAATGAAAGATATGCCTAGGAAACGCATGTGCAAAAGTTAAATTCTGGAACAGTGGCAAAATCATAATTTTAGGTCAAAACGATGTCCGTCGTTGGACCCACTTTGTACTGAAATGCGTGCTAATATCTACGATATCTAAAGTCGTCAAACTACATGTCTACATATTTGTTTTGATGAGACGAACCCAACGGTATGTCCAATTTTGGATTTCGGTGGGGCCATGCACAAAATCGCCCGTTGAATGGGATTATGGGCCCGCCAAAATGATGTCCCAGTCAACCTTCTCAGAATTGAACCAAACTTGGCTCACAGGACCAGAAAAATATTTTGAGTCCAATGGCGCATGTTTCGTCGCAATTTGATGAGTTTACACGAAGTTGTGACTTAATTTGCAAAGGGTCGATACGGGGTATCTCGACGGATACGCACTGATTGGTCGTGCATATGCAACGAAATCGGGTTTCGTCAATTCCTATACGTCAACAACATCCATACGCGCTTTTCGATGCGTATAGTGCGCGACCACGTCGTCCGGTTTGTCGGGGCGCACGTCGTATCAGGGTATTTTTCTACTTTTTGAAAATAGAATTTACAATTTTTTGTGAAACTTTAACAACGTATAACTTTTTACACACTAGATGAAAAGTAAATCCAGAAGGTGCGTTACAATCTCGGTTATGTTGTCTTTGACTGTCTTTAATTATTCTCTACAAAATCCTATTGTACAGAAAGAAAAGTAGCCGACAAGTTGGTGTTTTAAAACAGTTTTTAATATTCCAGAAAAGTGGTTTCTTTTCTTTTTTTTTCCAACTTCGTCTCGATTTTTCGAGCAAGTTGGATGGCCATATCGAAATCCACCTGGGGGATCTCGAAAAGGGTCATGTGGGCTTTCTATACAAATTTACAGAATTAAAAACGAAATAGAATTGAGCGAGTAATCGAACAGGAAAGTTGGGTACCTTGATTTTACATACTGCTCTTGTTTGTTGTTGCTCTCGCTGTTTTCGTGGGACGGGGCTGCTATTGCGGCGCACGAGTCTGGCCGAGGGAGGTTCGAGGTGAGCGGAGGAGAGAGGAGGAGGGAAGGAGAGAGGAAGTAGAGATTGGGTTAGGGTTTGGGTTTAATAAAACATATATATATATATATATATATATATATATATATATATATATATATATATATATATATATATATATATATATATATATACATATATATATATATATATATTAAATATATATATATATTTATATATATATATATATATATATATATATATATATATATATATATATATATATATATATATATATATATATATTTTTATATATATATATATATATTTATTTATTTATTTATATATATGTTAAGGAGAGGAACAAAGGGGTCAGCCCCTATGTTGCTGCTACTGCTAGAGGTTGTTTGGTTGGGCGGCTAGCATGCATGCTGCTGCTTAGCTAATTAGTGGTCGGTTCCCCCTTTGTGGGGCCGACCACTATATGATTTTTTTTGTTTAAAAAAAAACCTTTTTAAATCTAAATCTTAAATCATTATATGTATATATCTATCCAAATATATATAACCATATATTCACCATAAAATCTTCACAATTTTTAAAATAAAAAGTAATATTATCCATCCATATATATAATATATTTAAAGATATTTTTATATATATACAAATTTAATTGACCATAAATATGACAACAAATAATAATAATATCTAATAGTAATGAATATGTGTATTTAATCACCATAAAAATAATTTTAAAAATATAAAATAACAAAAATAGTCCTATGGTGGTTTTGGTGAACTTATACCACACATCTTTTCTGAGTTCAAAAATTATACAAATATTAAACATTATTTAATAATAAAAATACCAATAATTGAACAAATAATTAAAAATTGTGCATGAAATTCTAAAATAATTTAGGAATTATTTCTAAGAACGTAAAATATATCCATATGGTCACCTTGGTCCCATCACATACCTACATGGGCTTAAATTTGGTTCGGGTCCAGTTCGGGCTGAATTGGACAAACCGGGTCATCTAAAAATCAATATATAAAATAATATTTAATAAAAATAATTTAAATGAGTCAATTTACAACTTGGTCTGGTTTTCCTAGTTTGGACAGAATTATGGCTAGGCCTCCCACGGCATGGTTAATATACTAGTCAAGGCACACTGCTACAACTTCCGTGCTAAAAGTCATGGTCCTCTAGTGCTCCAAAACTCAACAATGGCTAAGGTCATTTTTAATAATTAATAAATACCATAAATCGTATAAATTCATTTTTAAGTCTAATAAAATATAAAAAAAATAATTAAAAAAATAAGGATTTTATATTCTATCGGGAGCCATGGCAGCAGAGGATGACCTTGAGTTGAAGCTGAAGAGATGTCGGGATGCGCATGGAGCCAGTAGCAGTGGAGGTTAAGCCAAGAGGCCCCATTTTCAGCAGCAGCAGCACTTCCAGCGGAGGCCGTTCCAGCAGCAGTTTTAGGGACAGGCTGTGCACCTTTTTAGCAGGTGCAACAGTAGCCGAAGCAGCAGCAGCAGCAGGCACCCTGGCATCAGCAGGCTACCAGTTGTACCTTCTGCAAGAAGTCGGGGTATGGGTGGAACGACTGTAGAAAGAGGCTAGACAAGTGCCTACTCTGCGGTTCAACGGAGCATCAGCTGAGGGAGTGTCCCATATTTTCAGGATGTACAGTTCAGGGAGCGGGAGCCAAGGCTCCGGTAGGGCAGCAGAAGGGACCACCGTTGCAGACACAGCAGCAGAGGTTCATCCAGCACCAGCAGCAGGCAAAGGGAGGCCAGTAGGGGCGAGCTTTCGCTATGGCAGCTGAGGATGCAGAGGCCGTTGGAGATCTGATTGCAGGTTATGTTCTTCTCGACTCCATTCCAGCTTTTGTATTGTTCGATTCTGGTGCTTCCCATAGCTTTGTGTCTGTATCTTTTGCTATAAGACACCATCTTATTTCTGAATCGTTGCCTAGGACTTGCAAGATCACGACTGGGGTGGGATTATCCTAGTTAGTAACATTTGCAAGGATCGAAGAATTATTTTGGGTGGCCGAGAGCTGGATGTGAGTTTGCTCGTAATGCCACTACCGAACTACGATATTGTACTCGGTATGGATTGGTTGAGCAGACATCACGCCAGCATAGACTGTCGCGGAGGAAGAGTTTTTTTCAGAGTGCCAGGAGAGCCAGAGTTCGAGTTCGCCAGACGGAAGGCGGAGTAGAGCAGCGGAGTCTTCTACAAAATTTTAGTGGATGAGCAGACGGTGCCACATCTTTTGATAGCAGAGTTCATGGATGTCTTTTCGGAGGACTTGCCAGGACTACCACCGAACAAAGACGTGGAGTTCTCTATAGACTTAGTACCCGACGCAGAGCCGATATCTCAGCACGTCTATAGGGTGAACAACAGTGAGTTGGTGGACTTGAAGAAACAGGTGGATGAGTTACAGGACAAGGGCTTCATCTGATCGAGTTCTTTACCATAGGGTACACCGGTGCTTTTTGTGCCAAAGAAGGATGGGTCGGTACGGATGTGTATCGACTACAGGGCACTCAACAACCTACGATCATGAACAAGTACCCGCTGTAGAGGATCGATGATCTCTTAGATCAGTTGAGTGGGGCGAGGGTATTTTCTAAAATTGATCTGAGGTCAGGCTACCATCAGGTAAAGGTAAAGAGGGAGGATATCCCGAAGACAGCATTCAGGACATGGTATGGCCAGTTTGAGTTTATGGTGATGCCATTTGGGTTGACTAATGCCCCGGCGGTGTTCATGAACCTGATGAACAAAGTGTTCCACCAGTACTTGGACAAGTTCGTGGTGGTATTCATCGATGATACCTTAGTGTACTCGAAGACTGCAGAGGAGCACTTGAGAGTGGTTCTGGAGACTCTCAGGAAGGAGGAGCTTTATGGCAAGCTCTCGAAGTGTGAGTTCTTCCTGGATCGGATTGATTTTCTGGATCATGTGGTGACTAGAGATGGGATCTCAGTTGACCTAAGAAAGATCACGGCAGTTGAGGCATGGACAGCACCGAGTTCAGTTACGGAGATCAGGAGCTTCTTGGGATTGGCAGGCTACTACTGGAGGTTCGTTCAGGATTTCTCTCGGGTTGCAGAGCCATTGACTAGGCTAACCCGGAAGGACGCAGAGTTTATCTGGTCAGAGGAGTGTCAGGTCACTTTTGATGAGTTGAAGAAGCGGTTGACGACAGCTCTGATTCTGACATTGCCATCAGGATCAGGCGGGTTCACTATCTACCGTGATGCATCAGGGAAGGGTTTGGGTTGTGTCTTACAGCATCATGGGAAGGTAATTGCCTATGCTTCCATGCAGTTATGTTCGTATGAGAAGAACTACCCTACCCACGACATGGAGTTAGCAACAGTTATCTTTGCTCTGAAGTTATGGAAATACTATTTATACGGAGAGCGAATGGAGATCTTTACAGACCACAAGAGCTTGAAGTATGTGTTACACAGAAAGAGCTCAACATGAGGCAGCGGAGATGGTTGGAGTTAATGAAGGACTTCAATATTTCATTGTAGTATCATCCAGAGAAGGCCAACGTGGTTGCTGACGCTTTGAGCAGATATCCGGTAGCCATGTGTTTGACGGCAGATCGTCACTTAGTAGCAGATCTGGAGAGCCTAGAGATCGAGGTGATAGTACCAGGAGTTGAGATACAGATGTGGGGTCTACAGATTCAGTCGAACTTGATGGAGAGGATCAAGTCGACTCAGTTCGATGATATTGCTCTACGGTGTATCCGAGAGCAGGTTCGAGCAGGACTGGTTGATGAGTTTGTTATTGCAGAGGATGGCGCATTGAGGCACGGTTCTAGACTGTGTGTGCCCAGTG
Organism: Iris pallida; assembly: GCA_029216955.1. Classification (NCBI taxonomy): domain Eukaryota; kingdom Viridiplantae; phylum Streptophyta; class Magnoliopsida; order Asparagales; family Iridaceae; genus Iris; species Iris pallida. Next base: position 11,563,639 of record JANAVB010017596.1, on the reverse strand, counting down.
GAGCCCTTCGGGAGTAGGTTATGTAGGAGGCCCACCGTTCTTAGTACTCTATGCATCCAGGTGCCAACAAGATGTATAGAGATCTGAGGGAGCATGTCTGGTGGTATGGGATGAAGCGGGAGGTAGCACGCTTCATAGTCAGATGTTTAGTCTGTCAGCAGGTAAAGGCAGAGGCCGTGAGGACTGTTACAGCCATTGCCCATTCTAGAGTGGAAGTGGAAGCACATTACGATAGACTTTATTTCAGGATTATCGCGTACACCAAGAGGAAAAGACGTAATTTGGATCACCGTAGACAGATTGACCAAATCAGCCCACTTCTTGCCATTCAAAGTGGGTTTATCTACGGAGAAGCTAGCAGAGAAATACATACGTCAGATTGTTAGACTTCATGGAGTTTCGGTGAGCATTATCTCGGATCCGGATAGTCGCTTTACTTCACATTTCTGGCAGAGTCTGCATTTTAGTTTGGGCATTCAGGTCAAGTTTAGTACTGCATACCACCCTCAAATGGACATTTTTGAAAGCAGATAAAGTACAATAAATTCGACTTTTTGCCAAGTAGCAGAACGGATGGCTCAGAACACAACCCTAAAATTCATTCTAGCATACATTAGTGTGAATCATCTATGTTCTGTACATATGGTGTAGTATATGTTCTTATCGTATGTAGTATCTGAAGAATGTAACAGAATCAAGATAAACTCACATAATGTAATACTAAGACGTCATCTACTACTATATATATAAGATATAGTGATAGGTTGTCGTATCATCATTGCCGAGGGATAAGGGTCGGAGGACAGTCAACTTTATCTATGGCTACATAGTTTTCTGCCTCGCCAGTCGAATGGCTGCAGGGACTATGTCCTGATCACGATGTCATACCGTAGATTTAGGATTTAAAATATGGTATTCAGGTTAACTTAATTCGGTCAAAGGGTACTGAACAGAAAGTCTAATTATCCCATATTTCAGTAATGTCAGTGAGCTAAATCATACTCAACTGTCGAGAATACTTAGGAGAAAACTCATTCACAGGATTAGTATATCCACCCTTCGTGACATAGCTGAAATTTTATAGGGCTCGATAATAATTATTAGTCAATTTATTCATCATTTCAAAACCCTGAAAATGCCCAAAAAAACTTCCAGTATCAGTAAATAGGGCTCGAACCCTAAATTAGAATTCGAATCCACCCAAAACAACAAATTGATAGTTGATATGCCCAAAAAAATGAGATTTTTCAGTATATAGGTGTCACACTGTGAATCTCGTGTCCACACAGTGGGACACGATGTGTCCAAACACTCAAAATAGGTGTCACACGAACTAGAAGCGAGTCCACGCTCTCGTGTCCCCCGCAACGAGTCCACTGTCAGTCTCGTGTCCCCCGCAGCGAGTCCACGCCCTCGTGGACATCAAATTGACAGTTGATATGCCCAAAAAAATGAGATTTTTCAGTATATAGGTGTCACACTGTGAATCTCGTGTCCACACAGTGGGACACGACGTGTCCAAACCAACAAAATAGGTGTCACACGAACTAGAAGCGAGTCCACGCTCTCGTGTCCCCCGCAACGAGTCCACTGTCAGTCTCGTGTCCCCCGCAGCGAGTCCACGCTCTCGTGGACATCAAATTGACAGTTGATATGCCCAAAAAAATGAGATTTTTCAGTATATAGGTGTCACACTGTGAATCTCGTGTCCACACAGTGGGACACGACGTGTCCAAACCAACAAAATAGGTGTCACACGAACTAGAAGCGAGTCCACGCTCTCGTGTCCCCCGCAACGAGTCTACTGTCAGTCTCGTGTCCCCCGCAGCGAGTCCACGCTCTCATGGACACGAACTAGAAGCAAGAGAGAGAGCTAGAAGACGAGGAAAAACTGGGGAGGAGCTACCAGAGGAAGGAGGAGGAGGAGAAGGAGGAGAAGGAGGAGCTACCTGAGGAAGGAGGAGGAGGAGAAGGAGGAGGCCGGAGGAGGGAGATCGCCGGAGGAGCGTCGCGGAGGAGGAGGGAAATCACCGGAGGAGCGTCGTGGAGGAGGAGCGCGCCCAAATTTGGGGGGAAAAATTTGTGAAATGATTGAAAAGGAAACCCTCGCTGGCTATATGAAACGTTTAGCGACGTCCGTATAGGACGTCGCTAAACGTCGCTAATATATAATAAATAGCGACGCAACATAAAATGCGTCGTAAAACGTCGCTATATCAGCGACGAGTACCGACGAACTTGCGACGCACTACCCCATTTAACAAAATGTAGACGATAGACGTCGCTATTAGTCACTGTTGGCGACAAACTGCGACGTCATTTATTAACGTCGCTAAAACCCCAAACATTAGCGACGATATTTCACGGAGTCGCTAAATACGTCACTGATTTGACTTATTTTGGTAGTGGAAGATTTGATTTAAGGTGTTAGTTTGGGCATTTAGCTTGAGGACTTGTTTTTACAACATAGGAAGAGGAGTTGGGCCTTTGGGACTTAGCCAACCCCTAGCCCAGTGGCAGGCCATAGCAGCTAGAGAGGCTCAATCCCCATATATAACATCTGTTCATTCATTCTTGCCTCTTTAATATAGCCTCCTTAAACCCTAGTTGGTGCTCTTTTCCAAATCATTCCATTTTCTCCATCTCTCCTCCAAATTGAGCCTAATCTTTTGCATTGCAGTCCCTTGTTGTAGAAGAGACCATTAGAGGCTGGCTAGCAAGGATTGGGCGCTCATTGGACTATATCAATTGGAGAAGTACCTCATTCCTAAGGCTTTTCATTGAGATCTAACTCTCAATAGGTAATGGCCCTAAACTTATTCAAATTTTTGTTTTCTCTTCATGAATGCATGCATCTAGATACCATGGACCTGTAGACCAAGTTTGGTAGGATTTAGAGTCTATTTGGTATGTGTATCGCATGTGTATCGGAGTGCTAGTATAAGTGTTTGATGAAATGCCTCAAAGAATCGTTTTATTATATTTTTCAAAACAAATTTCATTTTCCTGTAGCCATTTATGTTTGATTTGGATTTCTGGAGCTCTGAGTTGATTTCTGTGTCGTCTTCCTCTCCAAAATCGGATACGGGATGCAGCATGACCCAGACATACTGTTCCCTGCTACCCGATAATGATAACTGACACAATAGGACACGTGGACACGTGCCACTTGGCACAGAGGTCGCAGATATGACCGATATCGTTTCCCCCAACTCTCAGGTCGATTGGTGTCGTGTCGGATACGCAATTGAGACCACACATATTTTGCATATACCGTGCAAATTCGATCAGTGGGCTCAGATACGGGCTTCCCATTTCGACACGACACGTCTTGGGGTCTGTGCAGGAAGGCACCCTAGGACCTAACCCTAGACCCCCCTAGCCATGTGCACGAGCACGAGGCAACTCGTGTGTCACGCCCCAGAACCAGAATACTGGAGAGCGGGGGCAGACATAGCCAGCTACGTATATTGAAGTGCAACCCACCTCGCTATACGGTCACGGCTGTCTAGGATACATGAGGGTTTATCTACAAGCCAGCAGTCTCTTAAGGTCATGAACAACCTATTGTCTCAATCATAAGCAAATAAGTAAAAGTTACAAGATGTATGATCATTAAATATACAATAGTATGGCGTCCCAAACATTACATATTCAGCTGATCATGAAGCTAGTCGTTACAAAATGTTAGGACTAGCAAGAGTTTAGTCATACATGATCAACCCTAGGATTTGTCAATCATGTTACAGCCCGTAGGCAGATAGTAAGTAAAGTGCAATCGAGCTAAACAGGTGCTCGTCGGCTAAACGCCTCAAAAGAATATTTTACAATAAAGTAGGAGATCAAAAATAAACCCACTCGTTGCCAGGGTTCCGTCTAGTGGCCACCATCTGGCTGGAAGGTCGGTAGATCCTCTGGAGCTGCTCCGAAATCTGGCCACACAAAACCAGCTGGGTCAGATCCCAGAAAGAGCAAGTGCCACAAAGGAAGCTTCACTTAGGAACTAAAACCAGCAATCAGCACAAGATAATAAATAAATAAATAGTAAGAACTGGAAACAAAGAAAATACATCTGGATGATATACGACGAGATAACCATGGAACTATTCAGATAACCAGGTTACAACCCGTAAACCAAACAAGGACCAGGGTTATAACCCTTCGTCTGAACAGAGCTTGGAATTCTCACCATTTATCAGTAAAATAAATACAGGCATTCTGGTCATGCAGTAATCTGGAACAGGATCAGGGCAAGACTAGACTGGTTAGACTCCATCCAATCACTTCACGGCCAAGCAAGAATTACGGCTTAATACTTTAACTAACTAGGGTTGTCACAAGCCTAGTTACTAACAAGATGCAGTGAGAATCTTCCACAGCCACAAGCCCTGCAGACCATCCAGGTTATCCAGGACGAAAGATTAGGGTTAAATTCAGGTGGGTACATCGTCCAGGAAACGCATGTACCCTTAAGTAGCTTGAAGGGTGCAACACATGACAGTGTGCTGGAAATGTGCCCTACTCGTCGGCAGGCTACAGATCCCAAGCGCTCCCAGGTAACGGGATTGCCTGTAGCTGGGAAATCTCTTCATGACTAATATATTAATCTAGTTATTAGCCTTAGTACATTTCAGTAGGTACTCCTGACCGTGGTACTCAGGAGTCCCTCCCTAGACATGATGCAAGACAGGACTGGTTTTATTTGTACAAGCACAATCGCCCACGGTGTCCAGGATTAGTTATACAAGTCATGTCATATCAGGTAGCCGTCGCAACAGCTTATCAGATATATCAGGTCAAGTGTACTTTGTCAGGAGTGCGCCACAGCGGGCCACTATCAGGTCATGTTGGTCATGTCAGGAGTGCACCACTACGGGTCACTGTCAGGTCGTGCTCAGTTATCATTTCCAAACATATTAAACAAATCCATGATTATCAAGTTTATGACAAAAGGCGTAAGGATATAAAATGGACGTAAAATATCTAATAAAATATCAATATTCAGGGCTATAGAAGAGCCATGCGGCTAAGTCATATGCGGTCAGGAAAGGGTAGACTCATGCGGCCCAATTAGATGAGCGCATGCGGCCAGGGTTACTGGATCCCATGCGGCTAAGACAAGGGGGTGCATGCGGTCAGGAAGATAGGAAACTCATGCGGCTGGAGGAATGGGTCTATGCGGCTAGCTGGCCAATCAGTTACATGCGGCCGGGGAGGAGTGGGGTTCCATGCGGCTCGAGAAGAAGCAACCCATGCGGCTGCGGAGGAAGGGAACCATATGCGGCTCAGAAGGGAAGAGTACTCATGTGACTGCGGAAAGCAATGCCTATGCGGCTGGGAGCAAGTGTGCATATGCGGCTCGCGAGTGTTGAGTTCATGCGGCTCAGAGTGAAGTCCTCATGCGGCTGGGTCAAGCAAGTCTCATGCGGCCAGCGGGAAGGGCGCATGCGGCTGCAGAGTTCAGAACTTATGCGGTTGGGAATTGAGCGAGTTATGCGGCTAAGTGAGTCCGGCTCGCATGCGGCTTAAGAACTTCCAGTCATGCGGCTGGATAGAACACTTGCCACGTGAATATTCATGCGGTCAAGTCAAGCACTGTTCATCTTCTCCAAAATTTCAGAGAAGAAGAACACCATGAGAGCCAAGTCCTCAAGCTCCATAACTCCATCATTCGGAGCCTAAATCCGAACTTCTATAGGTCAAAATGGGGTAGAACGAAATTCTCTACGACATGGAACCATCAAAATCGAAAATAACAAGATTAAGTAGATCAAAACCCAAAAAATCTGAAAATAATGCAAACTTAGATCTACAAGAATCTAGCCGTGGAAATTGGAAAAGCCAAGTACTAAAGTGTTTAATAATGTAGTAAAGAAGAGAATGGAGCAATAAAATCAGAGTTTCTCCATGAAGCAAGTTGCACTTGCCTAGACCTCTCTCTCCCTCTCTCTCTGGTAGGTGAAGATAGTAATGGAGAAGAAGAAGATTAATGAAGAGAGAGAATAGAGAGAATGGATTAATAAATACAATGGTGGTGGTAGGTAGGGGGTTCACATTGGTTCATATTGAACCAAAGAAAACCGAGCCAAGCCGAACCAAGCCAAGAAATAACCAAGCCAAGATGCAAGCTAAACAAGGAATCATGCAAATACAGAATAAAATACGTACACGTATTCCAGAAATACGTAATACGGACCACAGGCATTACAACTCTACCCACCTTAAAAGAATTCCGTCCTCGGAATTTAATCAAGAGGCTAGAGGAGCAATGACAAGCTACATTAATCACATGCAAGCTATAACTAGGCAGACAATCACTCATTCAAGCAAGGAATCGAAGACATGAGGCATAAGAAAGATATTATACCTCACGAGTCAAACAAGTCGGTATATCGTGATCGGATATCATCCTCACGCTCCCACGTTGACTCACCCAAAGAGTGATGACCCCAAGCAACTCGGACTAACTTGATAGTCTTGTTCTTGAGGATCTTCTTTCTCCGGTCCAATATAGACACGGGCCTCTCCTCATACGAAAGGTTGGTACCAACAACCAATTCCGAATGATCCAGGATGTGGCTCGGGTCTAGGATATACCGTCGTAATTGGGATACATGGAACACGTCATGCACCTCGCTTAGCGACGGCGAAAGAGCGAGACGATATGACACATCTCCTACTCGCTCCAGAATGTCAAACGGTCCTATATACCTAGGACTAAGCTTTCCCCGGACGCCGAAACGAATGACGCCACGGTTAGGCAAAATCCTCAGGAATACATGGTCACCGACAAAAAACTCGAGAGGGCGCCGATGAGAATCGGCCCAATGGCGCTGGCGATCTTGGGCAACTCGAAGATGATCTCAAACTCTTCTGACCACTTCAACTGTCTGGGAAATCATTTCCGGACCGATCATCTGTCTCTCTCCGACATCGTCCCAAGCTAGCGGGGATCTGCACTTCCTACCATACAGTGCCTCGAACGGTGCTATCTGGATACTGGCCTGGAAACTGTTGTTGTACGAGAATTCCACCAGGTGCAAGTGATCTTCCCACGAACCACCGAAGTCAAGTGTGCAAGACCGCAATATGTCTTCAAGAGTCTGGATCGTGCGCTCCGACTGACCATCTGTCTGCGGGTGATAAGATGAACTGAACTGGAGGCGAGTCCCCAAACTCTCTTGCAAGCTACGCCAAAAGTATGACGTAAATCTGGAATCCCGGTCCGAGGTGATACTGACTGGCACACCGTACAACCTGACAATCTGCCTGAGATACATCTCTGCTAATTGAGCGGTCGACTGACCAACTCTGAACGGGAGAAAGTGAGCTACCTTCGTGAGCCGATCAACAATAACCCAGATAGCATCTCTACCAGCTGGGGATCTAGGTAATCCAGTCACAAAATCCATGGTCACATGCTCCCACTTTTATTTTGGAATCGGTAAGGGCTGAAGAAGTCCAGCCGGTCTCTGATGTTCAGCCTTGACTTGTTGGCAAACCAAACACCGAGAGACAAACCGAGCTATCTTCCGCTTCATGCCATTCCACCAAAAGTGCTGACGGATATCACGGTACATCTTTGTACTACCGGGATGGATAGAATACTGAGAACTGTGCGCTTCTGACATGATCTCTTGCCGGATATCTCCGCTGGGTACACAAAGACGCTTACCATGTCGAAGTGTACCATCCTCATGAATGCATAACTCTGGTCTTCGTCCTGCCTCACACTCTGCTCTGAGCCGCTGAAGCTTGGAATCTGCTGACTGCGCCATCCGGATTCTCTCGACTATGGTGGACTGAACTTGCATACTGGCCATCAATGCCACACTGGAAGGGAGAACAACTTCTATACCCATCCTCTGAAGATCGGCTAACAGCTCTGGTTGTGCTGTTAGGAAATAAACTCCGGCTCTCCTGCTCAATGCATCCGCAACAACATTGGCCTTCCCAGGATGATACTACAAGTTGACATCATAATCCACAAGAAGCTCCAGCCATCTCCTCTGATGCATGTTGAGATCCTTCTGAGTGAAAACATACTTCAGGCTCTTATGGTCGGTAAATATCTCCACCCTGTCTCCATACAAGTAGTGCCTCCATAACTTAAGTACAAATACTACTGCTGCCAGCTCCAAGTCATGGGTTGGATAATTCCTCTCATGATCACGAAGTTGTCGTGATGCATAAGCTATTACCTTTCTATGCTGCATCAGAACACATCCTAAGCCTCTGGCTGAAGCATCACAATATACTGAGAATCCTTCGGTTCCATCTGGAAGCGTGAGAATAGGAGCTGTTACCAGGCCTCGCTTCAACTTCTCATAAGAACGCTGACACTCTGCTGTCCAAGCAAACTGTGCATCCTTGCGGGTCAACTGCGTCAATGGTGCTGATATTCGAGCAAAATCTGAAACAAACCACCAGTAGTAGCCAGCCAATCCAAGGAAACTACGAACCTCTGTAACTGTGCTGGGCACTGGCCGTGACTCAATAGCCACAATCTTCTGGGGATCCACTTCTACTCCTCCTCTGGTGATGATATGACCCAAGTACGAAATGCGATCGAGCCAGAACTCGCATTTACTGAACTTGGCATATAACTGGTGCTCTCTGAGAATCTGAAGAACCACACGGAGATGTTGCTCATGCTCCGTCTCACTCTTGCTGTAGACCAGGACGTCGTCTAGGAATACAATCACGAACTGATCCAAGTAAGGCATGAAGATGCGATTCATGAGGTCCATGAATACTGCCGGCGCATTGGTTGCTCCAAAAGGCATAACAAGGAACTCCCAATGCCCATATCTTGATCTAAAAGCTGTCTTCGGGATGTCCTGCTCTCTGACTCTGATCTGATGATAACCTGAGCGCAAATCAATCTTCGAGAATACTGAAGCCCCCTTGAGTTGATCAAACAAGTCATCTATCCTCGGAAGAGGGTATCTGTTCTTGATTGTCACCGAATTCAAGGTACGATAATCAACACATAGCCTAGACGTACCATCCTTCTTTTTCACAAGAAGCATCGAGGCTCCCCAAGGCGATCTACTAGCACGAATGAATTCCTTGGTTCTGAGTTCTTCAATCATCTTATACAATATCTCCAACTCTGACGGTGCCATCCTGTAGACTCTCTCTGACACTGGGGCTGTCTCGGGAATCAAGTCTATAGTGAACTCGATCTCCCGCTCTGGAGGCATACCTGGTAGCTCTTCTGGGAAAACATCTGGGAACTCATCCACTATCCTGGGCAACTGAACTGCTGCTACTGTCATCTGCAATATCGGAGGAGAAGGCTCAACCGCTCCTCTGGAAAAAAAAAACTCTGGCTCGCCTGGAATGCTAAAAACAACCCTACCAATGTGGCAGTCTATTCTAGCATACTGGTTCCTCAACCAATCTATCCCTAAGACCACATCATAATTGGCCATCGGGAATTCTATCACTCTAGCAGGGAATTCTCTACCGCTAACTACGATCCGACACGAGGAAAACACTCTATCTACTCCCACAAGTCTGTTACCAGTAAGTATATTGAGCCTTACTGATAATGACTCAAGCTCCAATCCTACCCGTGTCGCGAATCGTGCAGACATAAAAGAATGCGATGCACCAGAATCAAATAAAGCTGAAGCTGGAAAGGAATTGACGAGAATAGTATCTGCCACTACCTCTCCTGGTGCCAATCCTTCCTCTGCGGTCATCACCATAGCATGACCATGCCCTCGGGGTGCTGGTCCCCTCTGCTGGAATCCTCGCTGCCTGCTCTGACTTAAAGCTTGGGCTTGTGCATGCTGCTAGGGGTTCTGCTGCTGGAACATCTGGGACTGAGGCTGCAAGGGCCTCGACAATGGGTACTGCTGCTGCTGCTGGACCGGAGCTGGTCCTCTCACCGAAGAGCTAGAAAGGTTGGACGATGATGAACCACCCCTATTCGGGCAGGATCTAATCCTGTGGTCTGCTGCTCCACAAACCAGACACAATCCCTGTGCCCTGCGATAATCTGCCACCACATGGCCTGGCTTCCCACAATAAGAACATCCCACTGCGGAAGACTGCTTCTGCTTCTGCTGCTGCTGCTGAGGGTACGTCGGAGTGGAATGCTGAACCGACGTTACTGAGGCTGCTCGCCTCGGAGCTCCAATAGTCAAGGCTCTGGCTGCCGGGGCTGGTGCTGAAGACTGATTCATCTGGCCGTGAGATCTCTTCCGACCTCCGGTCCTATCCACAATCCTCTGGGAGGTATACTCATACCTCCGGGCTGCTCTCAAGATTGCATCAAAAGTCTGATGCTCAAACTGTTCAACTGCCAACAAAATCTCCAGGTGAAGCCCCTGCTGGAATCGATGGGCTCTATCATACTCGGTTGCCACCAAGGTGGGAGCAAACCGACTGAGTCTCGAAAACTCGGCCGCATATCCGTCGACCGTCCTGCCTCCTTGCTTCAGATTGGTGAACCTGGTCTGCAGATCATACCGAGCCACGGCATCGAAATACTTGGTCTGGAATCTCTCTCTGAATACTGCCCAAGCAATGGGTGCTGCTAATCCAACGGCCTGAGCTGTCCACCAGCTGCGGGCAAGATCTAACAACTGCAGGCGCACAACGGCCACCTTCTCGTTCTCTGGGGTCCTGGCTGCTTCCAGAACCACCTCTGTATCCTGAAGCCAAGCATCTGCTGCGATAGCATCTTCACTACCATCAAAGAATAGAGGGTTCAAGCGCTTGAAGCTGTTGGCCGCGCTGTTACCCTGATGACCTCCTCTGGTCAAAGCATCCGTCACTGCCTGTTGCAAGGCATCTCCACGACGATCTTGGGAAGCTATCAAGGTCCTGACGAGTCCTACTAAGGTGCCATCATCAGGTTCGACAGGCTGAACTGGGTGAACTGGGGGCACTTCTCCAATAGGCTCGACTCTAGAGGCTACTCCGGAGTGCTGGACTTGATCTCCAGGTTGCTGCTGGTCCGCGGGAGGTGCTCCGCCTTGCTGGTCGGCCGGATCAGGTACTATGTCGCTGAAGAAGACGACATAGGAAACAATAAGGAAGGACCAGGACAGACCAACGATGCAAGCAGGTGATCAGGACAAGAATTCAGGGATTCAGAAGATACGAGCAGAGATCAATGATGAATACTGATTGAGACATCTATTCGATAAACCCTCACATATCTTGATTTATAAGACCTGCATGGACCACCACTTAAACCATGTCACGCCCCAGAACCAGAATACTGGAGAGCGGGGGCAGACATAGCCAGCTACGTATATTGAAGTACAACCCACCTTGCTATACGGTCACGGCTGTCTAGGATACATAAGGGTTTATCTACAAGCCAGCAGTCTCTTAAGGTCATGAACAGCCTATTGTCTCAATCATAAGCAAATAAGTAAAAGTTACAAGATGTATGATCATTAAATATACAATAGTAAGGCATCCCAAACATTACATATTCAGCTGATCATGAAGCTAGTCGTTACAAAATGTTAGGACTAGCAAGAGTTTAGTCATACATGATCAACCCTAGGATTTGTCAATCATGTTACAGCCCGTAGGCAGATAGTAAGTAAAGTGCAATCGAGCTAAACAGGTGCTCGTCGGCTAAACGCCTCAAAAGAATATTTTACAATAAAGTGGGAGATCAAAAATAAACCCACTCGTTGCCAAGGTTCCGTCTAGTGGCCACCATCTGGCTGGAAGGTCGGTAGATCCTCTGGAGCTGCTCCAAAATCTGGCCACACAAAACCAACTGGGTCAGATCCCAGAAAGAGCAAGTGCCACAAAAAAAGCTTCACTTAGGAACTAAAACCAGCAATCAGCACAAGATAATAAATAAATAAATAGTAAGAACTGGAAACAAAGAAAATACATCAGGATGATATACGACGAGATAACCATGGAACTATTCAGATAACCAGGTTACAACCCGTAAACCAAACAAGGACCGGGGTTGTAACCCTTCGTCTGAACAGAGCTTGGAATTCTCACCATTTATCAGTAAAATAAATACAGGCATTCTGGTCATGCAGTAATCTGGAACAGGATCAGGGCAAGACTAGACTGGTTAGACTCCATCCAATCACTTCACGGCCAAGCAAGAATTACGGCTTGATACTTTAACTAACTAGGGTTGTCACAAGCCTAGTTACTAATAAGATGCAGTGAGAATCTTCCACAGCCACAAGCCCTGCAGACCATCCAGGTTACCCAGGATGAAAGATTAGGGTTAAATTCAGGTGGGTACATCGTCCAGGAAACGCATGTACCCTTAAGTATCTTGAAGGGTACAACACATGACAGTGTGCTGGAAATGTGCCCTACTCGTCGGCAGGCTACAGATCCCAAGCGCACCCAGGTAACGGGATTGCCTGTAGCTGGGAAATCTCTTCATGACTAATATATTAATCTAGTTATTAGCCTTAGTCCATTTCAGTAGGTACTCCTGACCGTGGTACTCAGGAGTCCCTCCCTTGACATGATGCAAGATAGGACTGGTTTTATTTGTACAAGCACAATCGCCCACGGTGTCCAGGATTAGTTATACAAGTCATGTCATGTCAGGTAGCCGTCGCAACAGCTTATCGGATATATCAGGTCAAGTGTACTTTGTCAGGAGTGCGCCACGGCGGGCCACTATCAGGTCATGTTGGTCATGTCAGGAGTGCACCACTACGGGTCACTGTCAGGTCGTGCTCAGTTATCATTTCCAAACATATTAAACAAATCCATGATTATCAAGTTTATGACAAAAGGCGTAAGGATATAAAATGGACGTAAAATATCTAATAAAATATCAATATTCAGGGCTATAGAAGAGCCATACGGCTAAGTCATATGCGGTCAGGAAAGGGTAGACTCATACGGCCCAATTAGAAGAGCGCATGCGGCCAGGGTCACTGGATCCCATGCGGCTAAGACAAGAGGGCGCATGCGGTCAGGAAGATAGGAAACTCATACGGCTGGGGGAATGGGTCTATGCGGCTATCTGGCCAATCAGGTACATGCGGCCGGGGAGGAGTGGGGTTCCATGCGGCTCGAGAAGAAGCAACCCATGCGGCTGAGGGGGAAGGAAACCATATGCGGCTCAGAAGGGAAGAGTACTCATGCGGCTGCGGGAAGCAATGCCTATGCGGCTGGGAGCAAGTGTGCATATGCGGCTCGCGAGTGTTGAGTTCATGCGGCTCAGGATGAAGTCCTCATGCGGCTGGGTCAAGCAAGTCTCATGCGGCCAGCGGGAAGGGCGCATGCGGCTGCAGAGTTCAGAACTTATGCGGTTAGGAATTGAGCGAGTTATGCGGCTAAGTGAGTCCGGCTCGCATGCGGCTTAAGAACTTCCAGTCATGCGGCTGGATAGAACACTTGCCGCATGAATATTCATGCGGTCAAGTCAAGCACTGTTCATCTTCTCCAAAATTTCAGAGAAGAAGAACACCATGAGAGCCAAGTCCTCAAGCTCCATAACTCCATCATTCGGAGCCTAAATCCGAACTTCCATAGGTCAAAATAGGGTAGAACGAAATTCTCTACGACATGGAACCATCAAAACTCGAAAATAACAAGATTAAGTAGATCAAAACCCAAAAAATCTAAAAATAATGCAAACTTAGATCTACAAGAATCTAGCCGTGGAAATTGGAAAAGCCAAGTACTAAAGTGTTTAATAATGTAGTAAAGAAGAGAATGGAGCAATAAAATCAGAGTTCCTCTATGAAGCAAGTTGCACTTGCCTAGACCTCTCTCTCCCCCTCTCTCTGGTAGGTGAAGATAGTAATGGAGAAGAAGAAGATGATTAATGAAGAGAGAGAATAGAGAGAATGGATTAATAAATACAATGGTGGTGGTAGGTAGGGGGTTCACATTGGTTCATATTGAACCAAAGAAAACCGAGCCAAGCCGAACCAAGCCAAGAAATAACCAAGCCAAGATGCAAGCTAAATAAGGAATCATGCAAATACAGAATAAAATACGTACACGTATTCCAGAAATACGTAATACGGACCACAGGCATTACATCGTGCCACGTGTCGAGTCCTATTCAGCCCGACATGGCCGTACGAGCCCTAACCTTCACAGTTTTCTGACACGTAGAGTTGCATCCTGACACGGGTAGTTGGACACGATTCTGACACTTTGTGGACACGACTCACACCCCCACATGTTGACACACATGTGGGCGACCTTTTTCCCAATTATCTATGTGTATATATATGTATATTATACGTATCATTGTATATATATATATATATTTTTTTGTATATATATATATATATATATATATATATATATATATATGTGGAGAGTTGGGGAGCCACATCCCCGTCGGCCGTAGCTTTCCTCCCCTCTCCCTCCTTTCTTCTTCCTCGGGTGGGCGGGGCTGGCCGCCCTCCCCTACGGTCCGGCCGGTTGGCCGTGGAGCCCCCTCCCCCCTTCCGAAGGCCCCCACCCTTCCCGTCTCCCCCACGGTCTCTGGTGGCTACTCCCCGCGTGGAGAGCCGTCGCCGGCCCTGCGTGCGGCCGTCCCCCCGCAGCAGGCGTCGTCCCCGGCGTTCTCGTCGTCGGCGGCGACCGCCCAAGCCCCTTGGCTCTTCGGCCTCCTCCAACCTCGGGCCTCCGCCGGGATCCCCCTCCGGCTCGTCGCCCCCGCCTCCCGCGGCCCCTTCAACCGAGCCAACGCCCATCTCCTCGGCCCCCTCCGGCCTTCCTCCTCCCGCCCTGGTGCGTCCTCCTCCCGCCGTCGCTCCCTCGGTCGCCCCAACTCCCTCCGGCCTTCCTTCCGCTCCGGCGCGCCCTCTTCCCGCCGCCCAACTCTCGGCCACCCCCTCGGCTGTAGCCACCCGTTCCGGCGTCCCCTCGGCGGATACCAACGCCACCAGGGCCTGCCCCGCCGCCCCCCTCGCGGTGACGTTTCCCCCCCGGCTGAGGTTGTAAACCCCTTGAATTTCCGGGATTATTTTGAAATTTCTAAATGAATTAATTTTTGATAATTTATTTTTAATTTAATTAATTTCGATCATTAAATGCTCTTTACCGTGACTTGGAATTCTAGAGAATCAGGGATGCCAGTCTCTGAAAACTTCCTTCTTGGAGTTTGTAGTTGACAAGATTATCTTCACATTGATATTTCATGTCCCACTCGAACTTGTTCCCTTGTACTATTTTTGCTTCGCGCAAGTTCGGGTCAATTTAGACCATTTAATTATAAATTGATTTCCCACACTTTTTCTTGATCATCATATGCACGTTATCGTGACTTTTAATTTAGGAGCACCAGACCAGTCGTTTTCTCTGAACCAACTTGTCATGTCTGATCTATTCGAGACGCTCTCCACCCATGACCTTCGTGTCCCACTCAGACACTCCATTTTGTGCTTCATTTTCTTCGCACAACTTTTGGGTCAATTTAGGCCAATTAATTATCTACCGTAATTTGTGACCTGACTTCCAATTTAATTTTGGGACCCGACATCGACCCAACCTAGTCGACCCCAAATATGGACATGGCCCACATAAAGCCTACTACCCGTCTGACACTTGTGTCCCATTTATTTGAGCCCCCACATGCTACTTATTTTCCCATGATCATAAATACCTATTTTAATTCAAATATTTTACCATGTCCGATTTTGATCCGACCCGGCTCGACCGAACCCGAACCCAAGCTTCATGTTATCCTCTCGTGACAACCCGAACACACCACATAAATTTCCACTTTTTTCTATTTTTAAATATCTCTATTTCCCTCTCTTTTATATATGTATATATATGTACATATATAATATAATATATAATACACTCCTTCTCTCTCTACATTTAAACAAATCACTCTCTCTCTCTACCTACACTCCACACCCCATCACCAGCACATCAACCCCCCCATGTGGCCGAACACCCCCCTACTCTCTCCCTAAATATCTTCTCTCTCTAAATCTCTCTCTCTCACTTTATATATTATACACACATTAATATCTCTCTCTCTCTCTCTCTTCACTTATACACAAACACACAACTCCCCTCATCTATCACACTCAGCACACCCCCTCTCCTTCACGTACATGAACAGCACCCCCTCCCCAAAATTTTAAACACACACACACACACTCATCCTTCTCCATCTTCATTTCATTTTATTATTTCCATTCTCCTCCTTCTTCTTTGTTCTTCAAAAATAAGGCACCATCACCACCATCACGAGCTCCACTGCTCTCACCACCATGAGCACGACCACTCTCTTCCTCCTCCTACCAAGCACAGCTCCTTCCTCTCATTCTTTTTACTTCTACATCATCTAACACCATCAACACCACCTTCATGATCATCTCCTCTACCACCTCCTCCCCAACCCGAACCTCCACCACCACTACCAACACTCCCGTGCGCCACCGCCGGGCACCCCTCTACCGCATGGTCACCGCAGTACCAGGCCAGCACCGTCGACGCCGTGTGCTTGTGCGCCTGCACGCGGCAGCAGCCGCTGCTGCAGCAGTGCAGCACGTAGAAGCCAGTGCGGTTCAGCCATGCGCGCTGCCGCCGCCACCGGTGCCGCCGCGGTCGCCGTCGTCGCCGGCGCGACCCTCCCCTTGGCAGGGCGCACACCCCAGGCAGGCCCCATGGCTATTGCCTTCTTCCCCGACGAGCCAAATAGACGTTTCATGCGTTTTGCACAGAATCCCATCGATGCGCGCGCGGACGAATTTCAGAATTCGCGTTTCAGGACAGCAACTTCGCACCAATTTTCTGGACAATCCGACCGATGGATCGGCGATTTCTTTGCTCCGTCTCAATCTGGGTATATAGCTCTTCACTTTTCTGAAATTTCATCCGTTAATTTCGTCGTTTGATAGATCAAAACCGGCCACCAAGTTGACACTTTAAATTGTGTTATTTTTGGACAGTTTTGTGGAGCCGACTTCGTCGACTCGTATCTCCTCCGTCGCAGCTCCGTCTGGCGCACTACTGGTTCTTATGTGAAGATGGTATAACCCTCTTCCTGCCTTCTTTAAGTTTTATTTCATTATAAGCACGTTTGGTTGGTCGAATTCGACGCCAAATTTGGCCGTCCGAATTCTTTAATTTGTACTTGTTAAATTCCATTTTTGATTCCGGAACTCCGGATTCAATTTCTGACACCACCAGTAGACTCGTGGCATCGTTCTGGCATGTTTTCATATAAAGTTTGTTAGATTTGGAGGACGTGGGCCATGGCACACATTTCGGTGCAAAGCGGGCCCCACAGTCCGGGTCAACGGGACTTTTTGACGTCGGCTCATCAGAATCCAATTCCGGATATATCGTTGAGTTCGTATCTTTATTCTGGACTCGTTGACAATAATTTGCTAGGTTTTAGTGGACATTGATTCCGGCACGCATTTCGGTGCAAGTCGGATACCAATATCCGGGTCAACGTGTCATTTTGAGTTCGGCTCATCAGAATCCAATTCTGGATATACCGTTGAGTTCGTATCGTCATTTTGGACTCGTTGACATATAATTTGCTGAGTTTTGAGGACATTGGCTCCGACACGCTTTTCCGTGCATATCGGATTTTAATGTCCTGGTCAACGGACCAATTTGAGATCGGTTCAACGGAATCCAATTCTGGATATACCATTGGGTTCGTATCGTCATTCTGGATTCGTAGACATAATTTGTTAGGTTTTGTGCACTTTTATTTTGGCACATTTTTCGGTATAAAGTGGGTCCGATACGGACACCATTTTGGCCCAAAATTACCTTTTTGCCCCTGTGTCCAAATTGGACTTATGGACAGGCTATTCTAGCTATTTTGACTATTCTGGACACGTTGGTAATGGTTGTTTCACCATCCGAAAACATCTGTAGGTTCTCACCATATTATTATAATCTTTTCCCTTTTGTGGTATTTTGAGATCCATCGATTCCAGTGATTTTACAACCACTGAAATTGAATGTGTTGACCCTGTAGATATTTGTAGAGACTAGCTTTGACCCAGTTTGACCATGGTTGACTATTTTGACTGAACGTCGAAGTAGAGTCAACATTTGACCTAGGTTAGACTAGTTTTGACCCTGGTTGACCACAGTTGACTATTTTGACCAAAGTCAACCGGAAGTCAACCGTAGCCTACAATTAACTAGAACTGAACCAGAGTTGACCAATGGATCCAAAGTCAACTGTTAGTCAACATTAGTCAAGTTTGACCCGAGTTGACCTAGGGTTGACCAGAGTTGACCAGTTGACCAGAAGTCAACTGTAAGTCAACCCTTGACTTAGATTGACCTAGTTTGACTTGTCTTGACCTAGTTTGACTAAGTATGACTTGATTTACTTCCAAACCCTTATATTGATACAGTATTCCATCTATAGGTCATCGAGACACTGTTCTTGGACCAGTTGACATATTCTACCAGATCTCGGGCGAGTACATTCTCTGATAATATTTCTGTTTTATGATATCGTCTATGTTTCTTGTATTTAGTGTAGATATCCTTGTTCTCTTGACACATTGTTCACACAGATTGGTATTTCTCTGGATCCCGTCATGAGATGTTATTCCTCGCTTTCCTTGGTATATCTTGTGCAAGTCTTTCTTGTTCCTTGTGTATTGTATAGACACGATTCCTGCGAAGGCTAGCTACCCTCTCAGAGAATCGTGCGTCATGATGTGTCATGGTTGGATCCACTATACTAGTCGGGGACGGGGAGTATTAGTATAGATGTGTGGTCATTATCCACCTTGTTTATTCTTGTAGACCTTGTTGAATAGCCAATCCTACACTCCACGTATGATCGGCCGAATTATTAGACCTTGTGCAGACCCAAGCCTGCCACATGTTGTAGCTAGTACTCACACACTTAGATAGATGATTCTTGATTCTTGTACATGTCATGATCAGTTTTACTTGCCTTGTTCTAGATCTAGATTTACAGATTACCTTGCCATGATACTCACATGTACATTTTGTGATTTCTTGTATATTCTCTCTATTTACTGCTACATTTTTAATATCGTATAATTAGAACTGTTATTTGAGATTTGTGCTCGTTCCATCCTGACTGGATATGTTGACAAAATTTTAGGAGCAGTTGTGCCCTCAGTATTGGACTTCATGATATTGCTAGCTGAGGTGGATCTCACTATTCTTCTATGTGAGTTGCCTGGTAGTTATCCTTAGTTAGTCTTGTTGTTCCTTCTTTATTTTCCCGTCTTATAATCCTTGTAGATTCTAGTTGTTCTAGTGATATTGTTATTATTTCTTGTCTTATCTTTCTTACTTTTCGTGATGTGACTTGAGTACATTTATAGTTATGGACCTTTAGATGTTGTAGTTAGTATAGAGTACTTGACAGCGCTCTACCGTCGATACTGCGACGTAGGCTGGGCGTGGCCCACGTATTCGTACCCGTATATCCGGGTGCGGGTCGTGACACGTTTTTAGTGGTGGCCCATGCAGGTCAGTCTTTGCTATTAATGCGAAGTCGTGGTAGTACTTGAGCTTATCTGTACTACTGCGAGCCTGCCCTAGGATTAAGGTTGAGTCATAGAATATTTTAGGATTTTGGTACTCAGTCACATATTAGGAACTCTTGGTAGATTCCAGGGATGACCCCTGGAAATCTTATTTCGAAGGCTTTCAAATCTTTTCCCACTTGTTTCCATTCGTCCTGATTTCTGAAATATTTGTCCGTATCAAACTTTATTCCTTCTTGGGATGAGTTTGTGGACCCCAAAGGGAAGGTATAAGTTGGACTTTTATATCATCTAGGTTGGGGAGATAATATGATTTACCAACCTCGTATCATGGTCGAGGTTTATTTTAGATTATATTCCACCATTTTCTATCTTGACCTAGGTAGTACCCTCGGGTCTTTCCCTGAGATTTTCCTCTGAACCCTATCTCGAAAGTTGTTTCCGTTGTTTCTATTAACTTACCCTTGACTTGTTGTTGAATTTTAAATCTTAATATTCGTTGTTGACCTTTGATTTTGTTTTGGATAATTCTTTTAAGAATTGAGTTAAGATATCCTGATAAACATATTTGATGGAGACGATGGGAACGATAAATGTCTACCTTACTTATGGAGTTTGGAATTTATCGCAGTCATATTAGCTAGCCTGATAGAGACATGGAGCCTGATTTTGGATATATTATCCTAGTTATGGAATTTAGATTCTCTTGCAGCCATACCGGTTGGCGTGGTAAGGAATCTAGATAACATGATTATAGGGTGTATACCATAGTTATGGACTTCATTGTTTATTACTGCTATGCTTACTGGCGTGGCAAGAATTCTGGCAACATGATCTGGGATAGACGTGTATGGTTATCAGATCGTATCTTAAATTGATTCACTTGTTTTAACCTATTGGGCAAGAGTAGTTCCTACTATTACTTCTGTTTTCCCATTCTTCTCTTCCTCATCGCATGATGATTTTCTCATCTTACCCTTACTTCCTCCGTCTTAATCAATTATGTCTTGATTCCACCAATTACCTATCTCGTATCTACTTCTGTCAGCCATACTTTGAAAACCTTGAAAATTTTAGAATTTTCATATCTTTTTATCTTGGAAGAAATCGAGGAAGTATCGTAATCATCCGTCTCGGAGTAGACATTAGTAGTCGAAGCAGAGCGAGATGATTACCCCGGCTTCCTCCTACGATCCCATATTCTGGTTTCTATGATAACAGAAGCAATTCAATTCTACATCCTTGATTTATTTATTATATTTTGATATCGTGAGATTGATCCTCTCTGATTGACCAATCGATTCTGGTTGTCTAGTTTATCGTGCCAAAGAGTCTTGATTGTTGATTAAACTTAAATGGTTTCGAATTCCATTGTGATATGATTTCCTTCTTAGATATTCGTGTCCAGACTTCGTTGATTTTGTTCTCCATCTTGTCTAAATTCTGATTTACTCAAAACTTGATCAATTTAAATCGTGCTGAGACTAAATTATTTATTTTTATCGTGATTGGGCAATGCTATCATCACTCGTGCTTTAAACTTTCGATTCAATTCTGTCAAATAACTAAATTCTATTTCAATCACGATTAGGCTTCATACTATCCTTGATTATGCCGGAGTCTCATGTTGGTCATGCCTAAACCGTTATACTTTTGACCAAGGTTGAGCTGACCGTATATATGATCGTATTGAGATTCAATTTTGAGCATGTTTGGATTTTGAAACACTCGTGCCTATACTCTTTTCGACTTTGATTTGATTTTCTGATTGTATCTGAAATTTCCTTGTGCTTAATCATGCTTAGATGATCTAGCGTGACTAAGGCAACTTGGAGTTCCTTGATCGTAATTTTAACGATCATAACTGTGCATATCATCTTGCTTCTAAATTGTGCTTTTAAGACCTTAATTTTGAATTCATGATTTATTCGTCATTCACAACTGAACTTGGATCTTGATCGTGCTTATGTGACCTATAATTTGATTTCTATCAATTCTATCTCTCAATCGTGCTACACTCGAATTTTTCTCTCCATTTGCTTCTCTTAGCCTTATTTTAGATCATGACTATCCAACTTTGATTTTCATGATCTTGATAATCTTAACCCTCAAATCGTGCCAAGTGAACTTAAACTATTTCCGATTTTAATCGCGTTCGAACTTGGATCGTATTTCATGATTTTATTAATCATCCTCCTTAATCTTTGATCGGGCCTATAAGACCTTGACTTCGATTTTGTTTGTGTCTGAAATTTCATCTCAACCATGCCAAACCTTGTTTTGGTCATGGTTAGCTTTTTATCTTGATCGGATCTGTGCGACTTTCAGGTTGATTTCCATCAACCTAAGTCCTACAGATCACCCCGTACTTGAACTTCATTTATATCTTCGATTCTCCTAATCGTCTCTAAAATCGTGCCCCAATGACTTGACTTATTTTGAAATCATGCACATATAATTTTGTTCGTATCATGATTCTATCGTGCCACATCCCTCATCGTGCCTGAATAATTTTGATTCGATTATCTTGATCGTGCAAAACTCGTCATTTTTAGATCGTGCCTAAAATATTGCCTAAATCTTCTATCCTATTTTTAACCCCACTAGCAACCTTTAATTTCGAGGACGAAATTTTTATAAGGTGGGTAGGATGTAAGCCCCCTGAATTTCTGGGATTATTTTGAAATTTCTAAATGAATTATTTTTCGATAATTTATTTTTGATTTAATTAATTTCGATCATTAAATGCTCTTTATCGTGACTTGGAATTCTAGAGCATCAGGGATGCCAGTCTCTGGAAACTTCTTTCTTGGAGTTTGTAGTAGACGAGATTATCTTTACATTGATATTTCGTGTCCCACTCGAACTTGTTCCCTTGTACGCTTTTTGCTTCGCGCAAGTTCGGGTCAATTTAGACCATTTAATTATAAATTGATTTCCCACTCTTTTTCTTGATCATCATATGCACGTTACCGTGACTTTTAATTTAGGAGTACCAGACCAGTCGTTTTCTCAGAACCAACTTGTCATGCCTGATCTACTCGAGACGCTTTCCACCCATGACCTTCGTGTCCCACTCAGACACTCCATTTTGTGCTTTATTTTCTTCGCACAACTTTCGGGTCAATTTAGGCCAATTAATTATCTACCGTAATTTGTGACCAGACTTTCAATTTAATTTCGGGACCGACATCGACCCAACCTAGTCGACCCCAAATATGGACATAGCCCACATGAAGCCTACTACCCGCCAGACACTTGTGTCCCATTTATTTGAGCCCCCACATGCTACTTATTTTTCCATGATCATAAATACCTATTTTAATTCAAATATTTCACCATGTCCGATTTTTATCCGATCCGGCTCGACCGTACCCGAACCCAAGCTTCATGTTGTCCTCTCGTGACTACCCGAACAACCCACATAAATTTCCACTTTTTCCCTATTTTTAAATATCTCTATTTCTCTCTCTTTTATATATGTATATATATGTACATATATAATATAATATATAATACACTCATTCTCTCTCTACATTTAAACAAATCACTCTCTCTCTCTACCTACACTCCACACCCCATCACCAGCATATCAACCCCCCCATGTGGCCGAACACCCCCTACTCTCTCCCTAAATATATTCTCTCTCTAAATCTCTCTCTCTCACTTTATATATTATACACACATTAATATCTCTCTCTCTCTCTTCACTTATACACAAACACACAACTCCCCTCACCTATCACACTCAGCACTCCCCCTCCCCTTCACGTACATGAACAGCACCCCCTCCCCAAAATTTTAAACACACACACACACTCCTCCTTCTCCATCTTCATTTTATTTTATTATTTCCATTCTCCTCCTTTTTCTTTGTTCTTCAAAAATAAGGCACCATCACCACCATCATGAGCTCCACCACTCTCACCACCATGAGCATGTCCACTCTCTTCCTCCTCCTCCCAAGCACAGCTCCTTCCTCTCATTCTCTTTACTTCTACATCATCTAACACCATCAACACCACCTTCATGATCATCTCCTCCACCACCTCCTTCCCAACCCGAACCGCCACCACCACTTCCAACACTCCCGTGCGCCACCGCCGGGCACCCCGCTATTACATGGTCGTCGTCGTGCCAGGCCAGCACCGTCGACGTTGCGCGCGTGTGCGCCTGCACGCGGCAGCAGCCGCTGCTGCAGCAGTACAGCACGTAGAAGCCAGAGCGGATCAGCCGCGCGCGCTGCCGCCGCCACCGTCACCGCCGCGGTCGCCGTCGCCGCCGGCGAGACCCTCCCCTTGGCCGGGCGCACACCCCAGGCAGGCCCCATGGCCATTGCCTTCTTCCCCGATGAGCCAAATAGGTGATTCGTGCGTTTTGCACGGAATCCGGTCGACGCGCGCGCGGACGAATTTCAGAATTCGCGTTTCGGGACAGCAACTTCGTGCCGATTTTCTGGACAATCCGACCGATGGATCGGCGATTTCTTTGCTCCATCTCAATCTTGGTATATAGTTCTTCACTCCCCTAAAATTTCATCCGTTAATTTCGTCGTTTGATAGATCAAAATCGGCCACCAAGTTGACACTTTAAATTGCATTATTTTTGGACAGTTTTGTGGAGCCGACTTCGTCGACTCGTATCTCCTCCGTCGTAGCTCCATCTGGCGCGCTACTGGTTCCTATGCGAAGCTGGTATAACCCTCTTCCTGCCTCCTTTAAGTTTCATTTCATTATAAGCACGTTTGGTTGGTCGAATTCAACGCCAAAGTTGGTCGTCCGAATTCTTTAATTTGCACTTGTTAAATTCTTTTTTGAACCCGGGACTCCGGATTCAATTTCTGACACCACCAGTAGACTCGTGGCGTCGTTCTGGCACGTTTTTATATAAAGTTTGTTAGATTTAGAGGACGTGGATCCTGGCACGTATTTCGGTACAAAGTAGGCCCCACAATCCGGGTCAACGAGAGTTTTTGATGCCGGCTCATCGAAATCTAATTCTGGATATACCGTTGAGTTCGTATCGTCATTCTGGACTCGTTGACATATAATTTGCTAGGTTTTAGTGGACATTGGTTTCGACACGTATTTCGGTGCAAGTCGAATATCAATATCCGGGTCAACGTGTCATTTTGAGTTCGGCTCATCGAAATCAAATTCCGG
Source organism: Iris pallida (assembly GCA_029216955.1). Taxonomy (NCBI): domain Eukaryota; kingdom Viridiplantae; phylum Streptophyta; class Magnoliopsida; order Asparagales; family Iridaceae; genus Iris; species Iris pallida. The sequence goes on along the minus strand of JANAVB010017596.1, from coordinate 11,539,023 downwards.
ATATACCGTTGAGTTCGTATCGTCATTCTGGACTCGTTGACATATAATTTGCTGAGTTTTGAGGACATTGGCTCCGATACGCTTTTCCGTGCAAATCGGATTTTAATGTCCTGGTCAACGGACCAATTTGAGATCGGGTCAACGGAATCCAATTCTGGATATACCGTTGGATTTGTATCGTCATTCTGGATTCGTGGACATATAATTTGTTAGTTTTTGTGCACTTTTATTTTGGCACGTTTTTCGGTGCAAAGTGGGTCCGACACGGACACCATTTTGGCCCAAAATTACCTTTTTGCCCCTGTGTCCAAATTAGACTTATGGACATGCTATTCTAGCTATTTCGACCATTATGGATACGTTGGTAATAGTTGTTTCACCATCCGACAATATCTGTAGGTTTTCACCCTATTATTATTATAATCTTTCTCTTTTGTTTGTATTTTGAGATCCATCGATTCCAGTGATTTCACAACCACTGAAATTGAATGTGTTGACCCTGTAGATGTTTGTAGAGACTAGCTTTGACCCAGTTTGACCATGGTTGACTACTTTGACTGAACGTCGAAGTAGAGTCAACATTTGACCTAGGTTAGACCAGTTTTGACCCTGGTTGACCACAGTTGACTATTTTGACCAAAGTCAACCGGAAGTCAACCGTAGCCTACAATTGACTAGAACTGAACCAGAGTTAACCAGTGGACCCAAAGTCAACTGTTAGTCAACATTAGTCAAGTTTGATCCAAGTTGACCTAGGGTTGACCAGAGTTGACCAGTTGACCAGGAGTCAACTGTAAGTCAACCCTTGACTTAGATTGACCTAGTTTGACTTGCCTTGACTTGTCTTGACCTAGTTTGACTTAGTATGACTTGATTTACTTCCAAACCCTTATATTGATACAGTATTCTATCTATAGGTCATCGAGACACTGTTCTTGGACCAGTTGACATATTCCACCAGATCTCAGGCGAGTACATTCTCTCATATTCTTGCGTGAGTCTACTGATCTTGGATTCCTTCACTTGTGAAGTTCCCTCGTGTGTGACTTCAAGTAACTTCCAAATCTCATTGGAAGTCTTGCAAGTAGAGATCCGGTTGAATTCACTACTGTCGAAGGCACAGTAAAGAGCATTCATTGCCTTGGCATCTCGACAAGCAAGCTTCTTAATGTTTTCGGCAAGTGTTTCCCGAAGGGTGTCAGAAGCAATATCCTCAATAGCTCTGGAAGGAGTAGGAAGGCCATTTATCACGCAATCCCATAAATCGAAATCTATGGACTTGAGATAAATGCCCATCCTAATCTTCCAGTAGTTATAGTTGGTACCATCAAATAGGGGAGGCCTATTTGTGGAGTGTCCCTCATTGTGAAACGTGTTGATGCTAGGGTTAGAGGCCATGGATCACTCAAGGGTGTAAATCCAAATCAAGAGAACGAGGCTCTGATACCAATTATAGAACCCTAGAGGGGGGGTGAATAGGGAAATAAAATATAAACTACAACAATTGATACAATAAAGACAATTGAAAGTAAAGAGTAGAAAGATCAAACGCAAACGTAAGGATGTATCCTAGTATCCTCTTTTGAGGCAATCCAGTCCCGGAACTCTCTCCGGCTTTAATCCACTATTATCCAAATAGTACACACGAGTTTGGATCCGAAGAACTCGCCAACTTCAACACGAGTTTGGATCCGAAGACTCGCCAACTTCTACACACGAGTTTTCTTACGAAGGCTCGCCAACTTCAAACAAAAGAGAATGAGAACTTGTTGATCTTCTAACACGTAAAGATCGAAATGTACAACTCTTTAATACTCTAGCACTTTGGGAGAGGATGACAATGAAAAGCTTTGAAGAGTATTAATGGTGGAGCTCTTGGTTGTTGGAAAATTTATGGAAGAGTTGGTGAGGAAGCTCAAGCGAGAGAGAGCTTCCTTTTATAAGAAAACCAAGAGTATGTGGCATTTAATGCTCTGAAATGTAGGCAGACCGGCATGCCGTCGGTATGCCGCGGCATACCGCCGGTATGCCGGCCAAATAGTAACGGTCATAATTATGACCGTTCAAGAGCATTAAATACGGCCATTAATGCGTGTCAGACCAAATCAAAAACTAAGTATTCGAAATTCGGTATACCGCCGGTATGCCAGAGCATACCGTCGGTATGCCGATAGAATGTCACAGAAAGTTTAGAGCTGCTAGAAACGGCATGCCGCCGGTATGCCGCAGCATACCGTCGGTATGCCGACAGTTGATCACAGCAACTTTTGTGTTGCTAAAAATGGCATGTCGCCGGTATGCCGCAGCATGCCGTCGGTATACCGACATTTCGAGACAGCAACTTTCTAGAGTCCAAAAATGGTATACCGCCGGTATGCCGAAGCATACCGTCGGAATGCCGCTTTTTGTCACAGAACCTTTTCTGGACACGAAAACGGTATACCGCCGGTATGCCGAAGCATACCACCGGTATGCCGCTCTGAATGACATGTTTTTCGATTTGTGCTTTTAGTTATCATCCATCCTTTAGTGTTTACAGATATACCTAGACCAGTACAGACACGAAGACTCTAAGCAGGGAACGCCGGTAACTGCTACAGTCTTCAAGGAAGAAGGAGGAAGCTCTTGAAGTGAAGAACTCCATGTAGTACATCTTCTGAGAATATTTGAATCTGAAGAACAGAAGACTAAACTACGAAGATGCTGTTAATTACTCAAAATAAAATGTGCCAACAAACTCCCCCATTTTGATAATTGACAAAATAGAGAGAGATAGCATCTTCAGGGGGTAGCTCCTCCGTAGGTAGACAGATCCCCCTCAATACGATTTCTTCCCCTTTGTCACTTAGTCAAAGATGGGGATAATCAATAGAAACATTGCATAAGAGAAAAGACATGAGTATATAAAGAAAAAGCATGCATGAATATATTAAAGAGAAAGTGAATACATGCTGGACCCGGTTTTTAATGAGAGGAGGAAGATGAAGAGATGATTTTGAAAATAGGTAGGAACGGTTGTAGAGGAAGTTTGAAAGAGAAGGAGTTGAAAAGGTGGAGGGAAGTTATGATGGTGGAGTAAAAAGAGGAGAGAAAAAGGAGGAAAGTGATGGGTAGTTAATGTGAAGAGATAGAGGATAGTAAATGAGAAGGGAGGTGATGGGATGGGAGTTGAAGATTGATGGGATAGATGAGAGAGAATAGAAGAGGGTAAAAAGGAATAAATGAAGGAGTGAAAGAATGTGGGCCCGAATCCAGAAATGAAAGCCTGTCCACCGCTGCCCGGCATACCGACGGTATGCCGACGTGTACCGACGGTAAGCCGTCTTTCGAAACAGAACCTAATTCTGCCTTGAAAAACGGCATGCCGCCGGTATACCGTAGTATACCGTCGGTGTGCCGGTCGACTGGGACTAAGGATCAAAAGATAAAATGCCTAGTTCACGGCAAAGGAAAGAGAAGCGATCTTCCGGGAGAGGCTTAGTGAAAATATCGGCTAATTGATAGGTAGTATCAATAAATTCAAGATGGATATCTCCTTTTTGCTGATGGTCACGAAGAAAATAGTGTCTAATTTCAATGTGCTTCGTGCGTGAGTGACAAATCGGGTTTTTCGTGAGATTGATAGAGCTAGTGTTATCACATTTAATAGGGGTGAAGAATGAGAAATGCCATAATCTAAAAGTGTTTGTGACATCCAAAGAATTTGTGCACAACAACAACCAGCCGCAATATACTCTGCCTCAGTGGTGGAAAGAGCAACAGAGTTTTGCTTCTTACTAAACCACGATACCAAGGACTTCCCGAGGAATTGACATGTGCCACTAGTGCTTTTTCGGTCAATCTTGCATCCGGCAAAATCCGTATCCGAAAAGCCGTGAAGCTCAAAGGATGAGGATTTCGGATACCAAAGACCCATGTTAATGGTGCCTTTGAGATAACGAAAGATAACAAAAAATGCGCTTAACGGCACTCAAATGTGATTCCTTTGGATTGGCTTGATATCGTGCACACAAGCAAACACTAAACATGATATCCGGACGGCTAGCCGTTAAATAAAGTAAGCTACCGATCATACCTCTATACTTACGAATGTCGACCGATGTGCCATCTTCATCATTGTCAAGTTTGGTCGTTGTAGCCATAGGGGTCCTCATTGATTTGGATGAGTCAAGGTCGAAACGCTTGAGGAGGTCCTTTGTATATTTTGCTTGATTGATGAAGGTTCCTTTAGGCCCTTGTTTGATTTGTAACCCCAAGAAGAAGGAGAGTTCACCCATCATACTCATTTCAAACTCTTCCTGCATAACTTTGGCAAATTCTACACAAAGTGTGTTGTTAGTAGAACCAAAAATAATATCATCAACATAAATTTGAACCAATAAGAGAGTCCCATCATGTGATTTAATAAAAAGTGTGGTGTCAACTTTTCTCTTTGAAAAATTGTGAGAGACAAGAAAAGAGCTAAGACGCTCATACCAAGCACGTGGAGCTTGTTTGAGGCCATAAAGGGCTTTATGGAGTTTGAAAACGTGGTAAGGAAATTGAAAATCTTCAAAACCGGGAGGTTGTTTAACATAAACTTCCTCCTTAATAATACCATTAAGAAAAGCACTCTTAACATCCATTTGAAATAGCTTAAAGTCAATAAAACAAGCAAATGCACAAAGCATACGAATGGATTCAAGACGTGCAACCGGAGCATAGGTTTCGTCGTAGTCAATGCCTTCCTCTTGGTTATAGCCTTGAGCAACCAATCGGACTTTGTTACGAGTCACTAACCCATCTTCATTTAGCTTGTTGCGAAACACCCATTTAGTTCCAATAATGGGATGATTGCTAGGTTTTGGGACAAGTTCCCAAACCTTGCTTCGCTCAAATTGATTGAGCTCCTCTTGCATAGCTATCATCCAAAATTCATCAAGGAAAGCATCATGAACATTTTTAGGCTCTATTTGAGAGATAAAAGCCACATTGGCACAAAGATCACGAGTGGCGGATCTTGTACTAACACTTGAGGAAGGATCCCCAATGATAAGCTCCTTAGGATGATTGGTGACAAATCTCCATTCTCTTGGAAGATCCTTTGGAGGAGGCTCGAGAGGAGGAGACTCTTTTGATGGGGTCACAACTTCATTATTAGATGAAGAAGGACGATCCTCAATAGAGGAGTTCTCCAACCCAAATGAGATGTCATCAATATCCTCGGAGGAGGAGAATGTAGAAGAGTTGAGTTCGTTAAAAGAGACATTGATTGACTCTTCGACAACAAGACTTCTTTTATTAAAAATACGAAAACCTTTGCTATGAGTAGAGTATCCAAGGAATATCCCTTCATAGGCTTTTTCTTCAAACTTGCCTAGGTTATCCTTGGTATTCAAAATAAAACAATTGTAACCGAAAACCTTGAAATATTCAATAGAAGGAATTTTGTTAAACCAAAGCTCATAAGGAGTCTTCTTAGTAATAGGTCTAATTAAGACTCTATTAATAACATGACACGCCGTATTAACGGCTTCCGCCCAAAAATATTGGGGGAGCTTATATTGATTTAACATGACCCGGGCCATATCGCCAAGGGTTCTATTCTTTCTCTCCACAACACCATTTTGTTGAGGAGTACGGGGACAAGCAAAATCATGTCCAAAACCATTCTTTTCACAAAATCTTTTGAAATCAACATTATCAAATTCACCTCTATGATCACTCCTAATTTTGTTAATAGAAAAATCTTTCTCATTTTGAACACGTTTACAAAAAACAACAAATTCACGAAAGGTATCACTTTTGCAAGCAAGAAAAATAACCCAAGTAAATCTCGAAAAATCATCAACTAAAACAAAAGCATAAAGTTTGCCACCAAGGCTAGCTACTCTACTAGGCCCAAAGAGATCCATATGAATAAGTTGGAGGGGTCTAGTGGTACTCACAGAGTTGATGGATTTGAAGGATGACTTGGTCAACTTACTTTTTTCGCATTCTTCACATACCATATCCTTTTTGAAAGGGATGCTAGGAAGTCCTCGTACAAGCTTCTTGGAGGCGAGACGAGAGATGGTATCCATGTTGGCGTGTCCAAGCCTCATGTGCCAAAGCCAACTCTCATCGTTCTTTGCAACTAGGCACCTGTCATTGTTAGTACCTTCAACAAGATAAAGAACATAAATATTGTTTTCTCTAATGCCTTCATACACAATAGTTCCATTGGAGCTATCGGTAATATGGCATTTGAGTTTAACAAACTTGATGTCATAACCATTATCGGTAAGATGGCTAATACTTAAGAGATTATGCTTGAGATTAGTAACAAGACATACATTATTAATACAAGGATAAGGAGGAGAACCGATATTACCATTTCCAATAATATAACCTTTAAGATTGTTACCGAAGGAGACGTGTCCTTCTTTCTTCATCGATAGCGTTGTAAAAAGTGAAGCATCACCGGTCATGTGCCGTGAACAACCGCTATCGAGAATCCATTTGCTTCTAGCATGAGAAGGATTCGTCACCTACAACATAAGTTGAAGATAAACATTTTGGTACCCATGATCTTATGGGTCCATGAGTGTTAGTCTTAGGAACCCACTTAAGAACTCTCATGTCAACTTGTTTTCTTGTATAACAAAAGTTAGAAGTGTGACCCACCAAACCACAATAATTGCACATCAAGGAAGATTTAGAAGAAGAAGTGTGAGTGTTGTGCATGTGTGAGTTTCTAGTGTGAGAAGTTCTACCATGAGTGTTATGATGATAGTAAAAAGCATGATGAGAGGTGTTCTTCTTGACAAAGGGTCCTTTTCTTGTGTTAGAAAAGGAGTTGTGTGTAGTGTTCATGTAATGATTACGCCTAGCATTGTGATGAGTGTGAGGGTGTCTTGGAGCATGCATGTGAGTGGTATTCTTATTACCTAAATTCTTACTTCGTGTAAGAAGATCATTATACTTAATAGAGGTGGAATATTCTCTTCTATTAGCATCTTGACATTTGCGCATGGCAAATTCATAAGAGCTTCTCATGGATTGAATCTCATCATCCTTTTTCTTGATGGTGTCAAGAGATTCTTGAAATTTGAGTAGCAAAGACTCTATTTCATCCGTGTCGGAAATAGGAGATTTTCCCTTCACATCAATGATGATGCTTGAGAGCCTCTCTACTTCAAGTTGAAGAGCCTCAACCTCCTTGAGAGATTTCTTGTATTTATTCCGAACACCTTTGTGTTCTTCATGTAACTCAAGAATGGATTTCTCCAAATCATCATAGGTAAGAGTGTTTAAAGAAAAATCATCAAGTACCTCATCGGTTGCCATGAGACAGACGTTGGCATTGTGTTTGCACTCCTTGTCGTTGTCGGAGTCGCTCGCGTCGCTTTCACACCAAATGCTAGTGTTGGCAAACTTTCTGGAGGATGAGCTTCCCTTGCTAGGTTTCTCGTACTTGCTTGAGTCTTTTCGTATCATCGGACAATCTCTCTTGATGTGTCCGGGTCTTCTGCATTGATAGCACGCCGGGTCTTCTTCATTGTCCCGTCTAGAGCGGTTGGCCTTGTTGAACTTTAAGAACTTCTGGAAGTGCTTAGCTGTGAGAGCTATTTCTTCATCGTCATCCGACTCATTGTCGTCGGAGCTATCCTTGGAGTAGGACCTTGAAGCTTTGAGAGCGAGAGTCTTCTCTTTTTCTTTGGTCTTCTCCTTCTCCTTCTCTTGAATGGAGGATTCCTCTTGATCCTTCATGTCGAGCTCGTGAGTCATTAGCTTACCCATGAGGGTCTCTAGGTTCATGACGGTTAAATCGTTCCCCTCAATGATTGCGGTAGCTTTAGGACTCCAAGCTTTCGTCAATCCTCTAAGAATTTTCCTTATCTTTTTATGAGCGGGATATTCCTTTCCAAGAGAAGAGAGAGGGTTAATAATGTCACCAAAACGAGTAAACATGCTAGCAATAGATTCATCATGCTTCATTTTAAAAGACTCATATTCTTGCGTGAGTCTACTGATCTTGGATTCCTTCACTTGTGAAGTTCCCTCGTGTGTGACTTCAAGTAACTTCCAAATCTCATTGGAAGTCTTGCAAGTAGAGATCCGGTTGAATTCACTACTGTCGAGGGCACAGTAAAGAGCATTCATTGCCTTGGCATCTCGACAAGCAAGCTTCTTAATGTTTTCGGCAAGTGTTTCCCGAAGGGTACTGTCAGAAGCAATATCCTCAATAGCTCTGGAAGGAGTAGGAAGGCCATTTATCACGCAATCCCATAAATCGAAATCTATGGACTTGAGATAAATGCCCATCCTAATCTTCCAGTAGTTATAGTTGGTACCATCAAATAGGGGAGGCCTATTTGTGGAGTGTCCCTCATTGTGAAACGTATTGATGCTAGGGTTAGAGGCCATGGATCACTCAAGGGTGTAAATCCAAATCAAGAGAACGAGGCTCTGATACCAATTGTAGAACCCTAGAGGGGGGGTAAATAGGAAAATAAAATATAAACTACAACAATTGATGCAATAAAGACAATTGAAAGTAAAGAGTAGAAAGATCAAACGCAAATGCAAGGATGTATCCTGGTATCTTCTTTTGAGGCAATCCAGTCCCGGAACTCTCTCCGGCTTTAATCCACTATTATTCAAATAGTACACACGAGTTTGGATCCGAAGAACTCGCCAACTTCAACACGAGTTTGGATCCGAAGACTCGCCAACTTCTATACACGAGTTTTCTTACGAAGGTTCGCCAACTTCAAACAAAAGAGAATGAGAACTTGTTGATCTTCTAACACGTGAAGATCGAAATGTACAACTCTTTAATACTCTAGCACTTTGGGAGAGGATGACAATGAAAAGCTTTGAAGAGTATTAATGGTGGAGCTCTTGGTTGTTAGAAAATTTATGGAAGAGTTGGTGAGGAAGCACAAGAGAGAGAGAGAGCTTTCTTTTATAAGAAAACCAAGAGTAGGTGGCATTTAATGCTCTGAAATGCAGGCAGACCGGCATGCCATCGGTATGCCGCGGCATACCGCTGGTATGCCGGCCAAATAGTAACGGTCATAATTATGACCGTTCAAGAGCATTAAATGCGGCCATTAATGCGTGTCAGACCAAATCAAAAACTAAGTATTCGAAATTCGGTACACCGCCGGTATGCCGGAGCATACCGTCGGTATGCCGATAGAATGTCACAGAAAGTTTAGAGCTGCTAGAAACGGCATACCGTCGGTATGCCGCAGCATACCGTCGGTATGCCGACAGTTGATCACAGCAACTTTTGTGTTGCTAAAAATGGCATGCCGCCGGTATGCCGCAGCATGCCGTCGGTATGCCGACATTTCGAGACAGCAACTTTCTAGAGTCCAAAAACGGTATACCGCCGGTATGCCGAAGCATACCGTCGGTATGCCGCTTTTTGTCACAGAACCTTTTCTGGACACGAAAACGGTATACCGCCGGTATGCCGAAGCATACCGCCGGTATGCCGCTCTGAATGACATGTTTTTTGATTTATGCTTTTAGTTATCATCCATCCTTTAGTGTTTACAGATATTCCTAGACCAGTACAGACACGAAGACTCTAAGCAGGGAACGCCGGTAACTGCTACAGTCTTCAAGGAAGAAGGAGGAAGCTCTTGAAGTGAATAACTCCATGTAGTACATCTTGTGAGAATATTTGAATCTGAAAAACAGAAGACTAAACTATGAAGATGTTGTTAATTACTCAAAATAAAATGTGCCAACACTCTTGACACATTGTTCACACGGATTGGTATTTCTCTGGATCCCGTCATGAGATGTTATTCCTCGCTTTCCTTGGTATATCTTGTGCAAGTCTTTCTTGTTCCTTGTGCATTGTATAGATATGATTCCTGCGAAGGCTACCTACCCTCTCAGAGAATTGCGCGTCATAATGTGTCATGGTTGGATCCGCTATACTAGTCGGGGACGGGGAGTATTAGTGTAGATGTGTGTTCATTATCCACCTTGTTTATTCTTGTAGACCTTGTTGAATAGCCAATCCTACACTCCACGTATGATTGGCCGGATCATTAGAACTTGTGCAGACCCAAGCCGGCCACATGTTGTAGCTAGTACTCACACACTTAGATAGATGATTCTTGATTCTTATACATGCCATGATCAGTTTTACTTGCCTTGTTCTAGCTCTATATTTACAGCTTACCTTACCATGATACTCACATGTACATTTCGTGATTTCTTGTATATTCTCTCTATTTACTGCTACATTTTCAATATCGTATAATTAGAACTGTTATTTGATATTTGTGCTCGTTTCATCCTGACTGGATATGTTGACAAAATTTTAGGAGTAGTTGTGCCCTCAGTATTGGACTTCATGATGTTGCTAGCTGAGGTGGATCTCACTATTCTTCTATGTGAGTTATTTGGTAGTTATCCTTAGTTAGTCTTTGTAACACCCAGTTTTCTGAAATTAGGGTATTTTTGAAATTTTATTATTTTATTAATTATTAATGGTATTTTAGTCATGATATGATTTTTGTGAATTTTAGTTAGGTTAAAACTATTTTCTAAGTCACGACTTATGACTTTGTGATTTTACTAGTATAACCCTAGTGTAAACCCTAGAGATTTCATCACCTAGAGACTAACCATGACCAGGTAAGCCTAACCATGTGATTAGGATATCAAATTATCACTTTTTACTCAAAATGGTATTTTGGTAATTTATTAGAATTTATTTGGATTTATGTAGTTTATTATTATTTAATTAGTTGATTAGTGTCATGTTAGCTCCTAACCTAGTTTATCACTAATCTAGAGATTAGTCACTAACCTAGGAGACTAAGTAGAGGATGTTAGCTTTATGTGTAAATATCTAGGTTTGATAATATCTAGATATTTTACTTTTAGATATTTTAGAAACCTAGAAATATCTATCCCCTAGTCAAAGCCTTAGGAGCTAAGTTAGCAAGGTGGAAAGGAGCCCTAAATATCTACCCATGGCAGCCCAACCCTACCCCCATCCTATATAATCACATCCCCTTATCATTCATGCCATTTTTCATTACACTTAAAAACCTAGTTTTCCCTACAATTTCACACCCTCACCATTTAATCATTTTGACTCCAAATTGAGCCTAGTTTCTTGCATTAGACTCCCCTACACTAGAGGATACCAATTATGGCTTGCTAGCAAAGAATTATGGAGCTTTGGACGTTGGGAGTCGAAGGAGGATTTCATTCAAATAGGCCTATATTTGAGGATTTTGCACTCATAGGTAAATGTCCCTAAACCTTGTTAAGATTGTGTTTTCTCTTCATGGTTGCATGCATATAGGTATACCCTAACTGTGGGTCAAGTTTGGTAGGAAATAGGCTTGGTTTGGTGTCCGTATCGGACACGTGTCTGTGTCTTGATTGCAGTATTTGGTGAAATGTTACTATGGTTTAAAAGTTGTTGTTTTCTAAAACAAAATATATTTTTAGGTAGCCCTAGACATGTAGGACACAACCCTAGTTGACTGAGCACGTTATCGTGTCGTGTCCGTGTCCAAAATGGACACAAACACGCTGTGCACACACAGTGCACTGTCCCTGAAACCTGACACTGTTTTCTCTACGAATTGGACACGTGGACACGTGCCACTTGGCACAGAGGTGGGGGCACCCTCTGACAAGCCCCCCTTGAGTTTTGTGACACTTCGTGTCGTGTCGAGTAAGAAATTCGACACACACTGACCGTGCACTACACTGCATACAGTGTTAAAACACGCACTGACACGGCCTTCGTGTCGTGTCTAGACACGACGTGGACACAAAGTGTCATGCCTAATCCCTAGCCCTAGAACTAGGCTACACCCTGACACAAGCACGGCACGTATCGATGCGTGTGTCGTGTCCACGAGGCTCTGTCCTCGCTGCACGAGACCGCCCTACGCTCGTGTTCAGTGCCCTGCTGATCGGGGGCGACACAGGACACGACACGGCCTTTCATGGCCTAATTTTTTGTGGACACGTGCGCCTAGTGTCTGACACACTGCACACAAAATTTTAGGCGAATTGGTCTAGTGGATCGAGAGAAAACTCGATCGCACCGACCCGTGCCTGTGCTGTGCGCATGTGAAAACGCGCACTGATACGCGCTTCGCACGCGGACACGGCGACATGTGGGATCGTGTCAGGGTCCTAGGTGTGTAGCCTGACCCTAGGCGAATCTACCTACGTGATCACGAGACTTCTAGACCCTTGTGTCGTGTCCACGAGACACATGAACTCGTGCACGACGCTGTGGCACTGTGGTGTCTGAATTTACCCGATTTGGGTTTTTGACCACTGGACACGCCGTGTCGTATCGTGGTGGACACCAATGGACACCTACGACACGTATACATGTGGGCTAGGTTTACCAACCATTAGATATAGGTTTTAGTTTATTTTTGGGTTGAATTTGGGTTTCCCCCAAATTACCTTCACTGCACAGTAACCCTTTAATATCATGTATTTCCCAGATTTTAAAATCCGATTTCCATTCGATTTTTGAGTATATATATATATGTATTTGTATATTTATACATTGTATATGTGAGTGTATATGTATATGAGTGTGTAGGTGTGTGTCTTAGAGTATATGGATATGTATATATGTAGATATGTGTGTGTATATAAATAGGTATATATATATGTGTGTGTGTGTCCCATTTCTCAGATTTCTGAGATAACCCCCCTTGCTGTCATGACACTCACTCTAGTACACACACACACATGTTCACACACATAACACCCTCACACTCTCACTCCCCTTTCACTCTCTCTCTCTACCTATATATGTATATATGTTATGTATATATAGTGGTATATATATATATATATATATATATATATATATATATATATATATATATATATATATATATATATATATATATATATATATATATATATATATATATATATATAAGGGTATTATATATATGTGAATGGGTATATATATATATTTAGTTGGTCATGTATATAGATATTGGCATATGTATAGTTGGGTATATATGGTATTATATAAGTTGGGTATATGGTGTATACATTGTAGATATGTATATATATATATATATGAGATGGCCTATGTATATATATTGTATAGATATGAGTATATATCTAAGATACCTATATATATATGGTAGTGTCCTAGATATACTAGCATATGGCTAATAGGGGGTTGCCCTATACTTGGCCTAATTGGCTCTTGAATGGTTGACCTAGGTAGCCTTGTTGACCATGGTTGACTAAAGTCAACTATAGGTCAAACCTTGACCAAATTGACCTAGAATTGACTTGGATAGACTTAAAAGGACTAGTTGACTAAAATTGAGTAAACCCTAGACTATTGGCTAGCTATTTGAGTTTGACCTATATGTGAGTGCCCTAAGTATATAAGGGTATTTGTGTGACTTGGTTTATATGGATAGTTACATGTCAATTAAGATATGTATGGGGTTAAGTGAGATACTTAGAGTTGAGTCGTGACTTGAGATTGGAATATGGGATTAGCTTGATTACAGGATTAAGGTTGGTATTGTGCTATATATATTTTGTGTGATATACTTGTATAGGAGATTGGTTATGCCTTAGCTTTGTGGTATAGAATCCTTGGTATCCTAAGACATAATGGCCTATGTTTGATTTGGGTTAGCCTTATAGAGTTGACTTTAACCTAGATTAGACTTGTTTAACTTTGTTTGATCTTGTATGACTTAGTTTAACTTCTTGTGACCTAGTATGACTTAATTTGACTTAGTTTGACTGTAGTGTTGACCAAGTTTGACTTTGACCTAGATTGGCTTAGAATTCATATAGATTGCATCGTAGATTTCATTTACCTTCATTTTGGACATGTCATAACTGTATTGCTCTATTTTAGGACATTGTGACCCTGGTACAGACATCTGATATTATAATACTCTTTTCAGAGTATCAGGCGAGTACATTCTCTGATAGTTCTCTCATTTATTTGTCGATTACTGTATTTCAGTTCTAGTTAGTTCTATGTGATTCTTTGTATCAACATGTATGGATATTTCTGGATTCATGTATCGACACATACCTTACTTGCTGGCCTCTATTACTGGAGTCATTGGTATCATTCCGGAATCATTTCTGGAATCATCACGTATTGGCCAGACTCATCTCGATTCTTTTGTCGATTTTGGATTCACTTGCTGGGCGGGGAAATATTGAGTAAGACATGTAGACATACCCCAAATCTGGAATCTCCAACTGGAATCTACTAGAAGCATAGCCATCTCTTGCTTGATCCGTAAGAGATGTGCCTGATACCTACAACCGTTTACATGTCGACCTCGGTATTTTAAAACACACTGTTAGATCATAGTTGGACTCACCCTGGATTTATTGATCACTGTTGGACTCATCTTGTACTGAAAATCATCTGGTATCGGATTATATGGACTGGACTCACACTGGGATTACATTAGACTTATATCATACTGTCTGGACTCGTACATATTATTCTAGTTTAGTTAGCTTTTATTACGGTCTTCATTGCCATGATTCTTCTCTTGTTTTAGTTACCTTTCTTTTCTTGTATCTTACTGTTTCTCTATGCCATCATTACCTGTATAAAACTGCCATGCTCATCAATAAAACTGTCTATAACTGCTTTATAGTTCTTTGTCATTTACTTGGGTTTTTCTAGATGAGTTGTACTCGTTCCCGTCCTGATTGGACCTGTTGAAAATATTACAGATGATAATCCTGTGGACACCTGCCCTACTTACCATGGACCTGGCGAGGGATTAGCTACCTTTGGTTCCGACTCTCAGGAGTGATTCAGGAGATTAGCTAGTAGACTACTTTAGCTTTCATGTTTTGACTTGTTGTATTAAAGTTAAGTTATTGAGTTTGTATTAAGTTGGTTTGAGACATTGTTGTATTATTTTAGTAGTTAGTTGTTGTTGTCTTTAATTTCTTAGGTATAACTTCTGTGCTTTAGACTGTGATTGAGTATATCATATCCTTTACTTGTCCTCCATTCGGAGCTGATATCTGGACAAGTACTTTTTATATACTGCATGAGTTTAGTTAGCAACCTAGGACAGCATACTACCGCCGACACTACGTCGTAGGCTGGACGTAACCACTTCTCGTGCCCCTATACAGGGTGCGGGTCGTGACAGTCTTGTCGTTCCTTTTTTATTTTTTCGTCTTATGATCCTTGTAGATTCTAGTTGTTCTAGTGATATTGTTATTATTTCTTGTCTTATCTTCCTTAGTTTT